>JAAXYW010001049.1:0-25891 GCA_036851895.1 Orthonychiurus folsomi
ACGGGGGGGGGGGGGGAGGTTGGTAGTTGTTTAGCTGTACGTGAGTTTCCATGCAGTTATTCATAGTCACTTGCCCTTTCCACGTACATGGATACATCGTTTCCTTCCTTCGTATGCATGCATTTTGGCGGGACGGTGTACATTGGATATGGGATAGCATGACCGGGTCGGGCCAAGCCATATGGGATGAAGGATTAAATAATGCATTGGCACACGCTCCAAAGATCAGAGAACGGAGTGAGAACAAAAGAAAAGGGTTAACAAGGAAATGGAGAAAATGAAAAACTTGGGACATGGACTACTTCGTTTCGTACGTTACTACTTACGTACCGGCCAACACAAACTCCAAAAGCATTTCGCAAGGCAGGAAGGAATCTTCAAGTGGCAATGAAATATCTTACATGCATAAGGGAGGATTTCATTATGTACATGCGGTGCGAAATTCTAAAGTCGGGACTGGACGGACGTGGATGGGAAAGACGTACGTACGTAGTTTGAGAAAGGAAGAATTCATTTGACTCACCTGAGAGAAAGGAGAGATCCAACAGTTGTGAATGATGGTAAGGAGAAGATCCACATCCCTCTGTCTTGTCATATAACCGAAGGATACCCGGATGGCTCCTGTCGGCTTCCCATCAATCAAGTCTCTCATATCACCACACACGTGCCCGGCCTACAAGGAACATGCAAAACAATTCCATTTATTCCAATGACGTCGTGGGTATGTAGTGTGTGAGCAAGCGTGGCTTTTCTGTTTTGGTCTTAGATGGGTAAATTGTATCCAGTTTTACTATTAGGTGTATGCTATACTGTTTAACGTTACGTTACGTGTGTTTAATGTCACTACACCGTTTGTATTTGGTAATATTTAGAATTAAGTTAAATCTTCTAATTGAGTTAAAATTACGCTTCTGATTGAATCATCTAATACAAACCAACTGACAGAAGCTATAAAACATTAAAAATTGATCGGCTATTTGTACCCTTTATTTGAATTGAAAGAGTTTTTAATAACAACTCTGGGTTGAAAATGTTCGAAGGAATGAGCAAGAGCCAACCTATTTAAACTATGATGTATTAGAAGTTATTAATATTTTTCGAATGATCGGCGTTTTGGATGTACGCGGTATTTGAGTTTGAAAAATCTATTGTCTGACTATTTGCATCGAATTAATTAGGTGTATTTGAGATGGAGAAGTAACTGATCCGTAAAATAATTTCCTCTTTTACTAGTGTCAATTATTCCCTCGCTGAACTCCACTACTGTGAGCCAATTAAATGGTGAAAGAGCAAATATATCCAAGTAAAAGAGAAGCCAAAGAAACTTTCCCGTCTGTCTCAAGTTTCGGAATACAAACAATAGCCATGAATCGGGTACAGGGTGAGAGGGGGAGGTTTCAGGTTTTATTTGAACAAAAACTAAAATGAAATGTTGCATAGGACCGAATGTATAAATGATGGGTTGGAAGTACTTTGAAAGTAAATATGGAGAGATTAAAAGGAGAGGGCTTTGCTTGTACGAGTAGGTAAGTTTGAGTGGTTTCAAACCCCTCGTCAGCTGAAATTCTACACTCAAATGAATTTGGAGTTTGAATCCAAGTTGGATGGATGAATTTCAGTACAAATGCTGTCTCACGTCCATTCCATGTGTGTGTAATTCTTGTGCTCCGAAAATCCGGAGCGCAATTAATTCCTTTGTCAGTCTCGGAATTGTGAAACTGTGAAAACATTTAGGAATTATAATGTGTGAAATTCCAGCTTTGCGTGCATGGGGATTGCACACAGAAATAAAGCCAAGCCCCCTCGTATGTATTTTTATTTAAAATCGATTAAATTACAGGACGTCCACCTGCCTTGCACCTGTCAGGGTGTCAGAGCCACACGGCATGACAATTCCTCCTTTTACTTTCCCATGTATTTTTCCTTTCTCTCACATTACATTCTCATCACATACGGCATCCTAATTTCATGACAACGGCCTCCTTAGGCTCCCTATACTCACTCCTCCTGGTTACTCTGACATGACATTTCCTTTTTATAGATCAAATTTTCTTCAAAGCACGACAAAATTCCCAAACTCGCCTTGCCTGTTTCACTCCCATTCAATTTCCCTCACATTTTCTCGTACACCTCACAAAGACAGTAGTGGACTGTTTATGGGAGTGAATAATGGGGGATAGGAATCAATGTACATTTGCATTAGCCTCAAATGGCCACGGCCACGACTACAACTCCGTATGAATAGTCGCTGGGAAAAGAATACATACAGATTTTGAATCGAATTCTAAAATTCCTTCCCTGGAATGACGTGGCAATGAGAGACCGGGATTACGGGACGAGAAAAGCAGGGCGCGGGAAATAAATCTGAATAGGAAAACCGTAGGGCTCCTGTTTATGCCCCAGCCTGTAAGTTACGGAGGGGAGGCTTCATAGTCCGTAAAATAAGATTTACGAGTCCAGGGAAAACGAGGAGAGTGGAGGCACGGCGGCGGTAAAAATTGAAAATAATAATACATATGAACCTAAAGGGGGAAAGCCTGGAACGGGGAGCTCAAATCCGTCCATCCAAGGAAAAGAGAGGAAGGAAACATAAAAGATGTTCAGGTGAGAAAACCCGGCGTCGGGACAGTATAAATGCTGGTTTTCTCCTCAGAATATTTCGGGAGTTAGTGCTTATGGTGGTCCCACTAGGCCAGGATTCATGTCCACATATGTACAAGGGATTCCAATGGCAATGGTACACGTACCAAAGTACAGTAAAGGCGCCTTCCTTCCTCTGAGACTCCTTTGAGGTCTCTTTACGAGGACGTCACTCCTCCGTCCCATGGATTCCCGAGTGCGAGTGAAATGAAATCATATTACTGCACTGGCATGGGCGGTGCGGTGTAACGTGAAGGCTTGAATAACGTCCGTGGATACACATCCCAGCCTTACATATATCAATCTCATTCAGTAAATTCATATTTATCTTCCGTGGCCCTTGCGGTGCGGTGGTTACGGGCGTTCTTGCTGCTGCCTTGGTTTAAGTCCTCGTATTATGACATGGAAGGGGAAGAAGGAGTTATAGTCACTCCATTATTACGTCTTACTTGTGTCTACATTTATTTTATACTCTCAAAAGGTTTACCTCAAAGTGTTTGAGGACTTCGTCCGGATGAAGTTTCAAGTGCCGGCGACATGCACCTGGATTACAAAAACATCCGTAGCGAAGGTGAACGTCGTGGAGGTACGCGATTTGCTCCATCTGAAAGTAGTAATTATGTAGGTATTAGAATTTGCAGTAACAAATCGATAGGCGATTCAACTTGAGGGAACTGGAAACTACGCGGTATTTTAACTGAAATTTTAGTTAAATTTTATCGACTTTTATTTGCAAGTAAATAATTTATTAAATCTACGAGTATATGCCTGTCAAGCATGTAAGCCGAAGCCTATCATTTTTTGACTTCCCTCCTTCAACTTTTCAATTCCCAGGATGCCGGCCAAATGCAATCTTTGACGTCGCATTGATCACCTGAAAGAAGGACAAGCCTTTTTCAAATCGAAAGAGAAAGAACTTATTTCATCATCCAATTCCTAACATTTACGGCCCACCCCGTACAGCACTCATCTAGTCAACTGTCAACCCTTCAAATTGATTTTATCTAAAAAGCTTTTCAATTCCCAACGAAAGCAAAAGAACATGTGTGAGTGATTTTCTTCGTATGGCATTTTATTTTAAGTGGGAAAAAGCCGGAATGAATATATTTCGCCGTCCATCTCCGTCTCAATTCAAGACATCCACGCCAGTTTTATGTGTATAAAAAATACTGCACTCAAGTCATTGAGGTTTGAGGTTTGCTTAATGTGTACTTTCTCCCATTTTGGCGGATCGTTTCAAATGGAAGAACATTTATTTTACGTTACTTCACTTTGACGGGATATTGACATCTTCAGTTTAACAATTTTCATGTCAATATATCTCAAGAATAAGAAAGAGGTTTCCATTTGCCAAGACAATTCTGAAAATTTGTCAAAATTTCCCAGAATCTCACGTTGTTTAAAATTACAATTAATATAAAACCATATGTAAATACACTCACATCTACTAAATTTGTTATAAAATCCATAATTGGAGAGCTCAAAACTACACATGTTTAGTTCTTAAATTTGTCGTGTATGTCCTCTGTGTATCGTCGTTGACTTTAAATCGAAAGGATGTTTTGTCGGTTTTGATTGCATTAGTACTTTGTTCATTTCGTTCACATGGACTGGTTAGAAAAGTGGGTAGGACGAGTTTATCAAGAACTGCGGTGCCGTCGCCGTCACCGTGTGTCGTGTCCTGTGATACGGGAAGGTGTTATTGTTACGTAATAAGTCCAGGAGCTCCGTTCATCGATTCCTTGAGATCTTGGAAAACCTGTCCTGTAAACTCTAGTACACACCGGTAGCCTTAAGCCACCGGCTCCCTCCCGTGCTCTTTTGAAAGGAAAAGCTCTTATCTTGTTCACTTTCTCAAACTCTCAAAACTGTCCAAGTCCAACCCTTCGATTTTGCGTCCGTTCGATCCCACAGCACCGTGTACGCCTATACATACAGTATACATATGTGTGGAGAAAGGGAAAAGCCAGGGCCCGGTACGCGTCTTATGAGTACTTGGAGTGTCGGAAATTTAAGAATGTCCATCCAGGCTCCGAACATCTGTCAAAGTCAAAGTTGAAGTAGGCACTACGACGTGGGCACAATGAAACCCAAGGGAGTTCCCCCCACTCTCGACCTCCACCAAGCAATAAATTCCAAGTAGACAAAATTGTGGTGTATTGTTTTAGGCGGGTGAAAATGAGAAGGCGTACGCTCGGATGTTAGGAGGGGAAATAAAAGCAAAAATCTAGGCTACTGCACTTAATCGGCAATTGTACATTAGTTGATTTGTAACAATGCATGTAAACCGACAAATTAAAATATTTCTGGATAAGGGGGCGACGACTATTTTTATTTAAAATCGATTTATTATGTTAAACAAGTTAAATAGTTGGCTTTCAACATCGGTAATTATTAGTACGCTCAAGACCTCCGCTAAATCAGGCTAGCAGGGTTTTAAGATAACCTACTATAAGTGCCATTATTCATATGTCCAAGTCCTGACGCGAGGGCATAACTATGCGTGTTTGCATAAAAGTATTGGAGTCGGATTTAAGTAACTTCAGCAGATTTGGTTTACGTGCCTATTTTATGGTTTGCAGATGTGATTTATTGACAATGCTAAAAACCAGGCTACGATTAGTATAAACTATAGCCGGGGATGTCATCCTTCCCAAGACATGCCACGCCATGCCAAACCCCACGATCCGATCCCCATGTGTGAAACTAGGCCGAAGAAGTCGACAGGGCCGCATGGCGTTTAAATTTGTTGGAGCACTCAACCAGTGACAGTCAAAGCCTGGATTTCCCCCCATTAAAGTAATTTATAGTGATCAATGTGATTAAATGTGGAGGGATGAGTACCCCCTGTTTAAGGAGTTCGTAATAGACAATAAATGCAGTTCAATCCTCCCCTAAGATATATCGGTGAACTCCAAAGGAGTTCAAATTCTTTAATGGATTGGTATGCGGCGCCCCTTTGAACGGCGTGTATTTTTCAGAAAATAAACATGAAAACCTCACATTTCAAAGAAGCTACAAATAAGTGTAAAAAATAGATGCATGTAGCTGATGATGAAAAAATGTTTAAAAATTGCCATATCGAAACCAGAGCTAACTGGGAATCTATGTCATCCAATGTACAATTAAAAAAACATTAAAAGGCGTACATACCTCGGAGTAGCCAATCACCGCCCCGTCCGGCCGAAGTAGGTTGAAAGTTACAATGGGACCTTGGGTCTTTGGTGACTCATACGTTGTGTCCGAATAAGTTTGTGCGACAGGTTGCCCATTCAAATATTTCATGGAAGAGAGCCATTTGTAAAAGTATCTGTGTGTGAAGAGAAAAAAAAAACGGAGGCAAAGTATTCAGAGCGCGGAACATATGCAGGGCATTTGAGTAAAAGTTATTGCCTTTCCTGTTTGAAAAACTCTTTGCACACAGGGTAGGGGCTGCTGAGGGGCCAAACCAAACTTACATACATGTACATGCTACGTAACGTTACATCACCAGCAGGAGAAAGTCCCAAACACTCCGAAACACAAATCATTTTGTGTTCATCCATTATTCCGTTTCATACAACAATACAAATGGGTCCCGTTCCAACCCTTCACATCTCACGCTCAACTAAAGGAGGAACAACTTGAATGACGCGCCGTAGTAACTTTCCCATGCATTGCATGTGCTGCTATTCCGGTCCGAGTGTGAATGTCGTGGTTCACACACATACTTTTTTCGCAATTGAAGAAAAAGCGGAACAAAATCATTTTTTATCCAACCAATTTCATTTCCTTACAGGAGATGATGAATAAATGTTAAATTCGGAGACCCTGTACAGCATGGAACGCAGATAGAATTATATACGTACGGGTGAAATAAATGCCCATTTGCCATGCATGAATTTACAAACTTTAAATTGCTCACTGAATCCTACTACTAAATATTCTTACCTTAGATCCCTATGGGAGAAAACTGCAGAGCGCCTTATGAAATTTGTATGTTGTTTTGTGTTCCTTTCTTTATGCAAAGAAAATATCATTACAAATTCAAAACCAAACAGTAGGAACGGAGGAGGAAGCGCGAAGTCCTACGACATAAACATGATTTAATATTTTGAATTATGAGAATAAACTAGACAGGCGAGACGAGTCAAGGAACCAGGACACATAAATAAATGGACTTGGATGTCCAGTTTTTCCTATTCCCTATTCCTTTGTCCGCGTCCCTTCACTTCTTTAATGTACCATTGTTCCGCCCCTTGTTGCTCCACTTCACTTTTCTACGTACAAGTCAAGTTCTTGGAAAACTACAACTGCATTACTATAGACAGACTCCGGATGGACAGACATACTTTTGAAATATTACACACAAACACATGGTTCCAGCTTTGAAGCAATCCCATTTTTCTCACTGCACTGCAAGCCGAACACGCTGGAACTGGAAAAATGCGTTTTCTCGGAAATAATAAACTTAATGGGATTCATCCATGCTACGTTTGTATGCATGTGTGGATGTGTGTGGGTATCCAAGAGCCAAGTGAAAAGTTTTGATCAGCGTTTCCAAAAACCAGATGTTTGAGTTTTAGTTCTTTGACGGAATTATGATGATGGATTATTAAATTCATGACTATGGCTTACAACCCGGGTTGAATTGGCCGCAGGCTGTGCTGGGCTGTGGCCTCACCTGCGGTTACGTACTACAATGCGCGGCGCTGGGTTGGATTTGACAGGGAATGAACCAATTTAATTTGTAAGGATTGGATCTCCCATATCAAATGTACAGGAGGAAATCCCAATTAAAATCCCCACATGGATTTCCTGGGTTAACCGCATGGAGGTTTTCATCATATCATAAAGTAGACAGACAGGAATAGAAGGGAACTTCATAAAAGTAACGTAAGGATACGACGAATAGACACACACGACTCTGTATATTCTGTGTTACTTACTGAGCCAATCTGAAGGTTCTCGTCGAGATTGTATCTAATGAGCGGCCCAATTTAGTCAAAGTGTCGAATCCATGTCGAAGGGCAAGGATGGATAGAAAAGAGATCGTCCCGTCTTCAAATCTGTAAAGGAAAAGGTAATATTTGTATACAAGGAACTCGGGAGTGTATAGTTCATTAGCACGACTCTCAGTTCATCAACTTTTTTGGCAGGCGAGGCGCCTGACACTCAAAGCCAGGCGAACCACGCCATTGAATAAACGAACGTCTTGTTAGCCACCCCCGTCCGTGTCCCTTCATTTCCTTACCTTTGACGTTGACGGAGCCAATTTTCCTACTCCTCTGTCAACTTTAGGACAAGGCTTTCAATCAACACAGACTAATATCATTTTACGGGTATTAACCAGACCCGAGCAAAGATCGCGAGTCGCGACATTAGTTTATGTGATATTTATGAGTCAAATGATATTAAAGTGTGTAAAATGCAGGGAGTAAAATATTGTGGGTAAAATATTATGAGAATATATACTACAGAAATTTATCAACCCACCTTTCATGAAGTCTGTGTCTCATTACATGGAATGGTTTAGATGGAATGGCAATGTTCACAGTTCCACCACCAAAATAGTCCTTTTTCAACACATGGCTGCTCTCATTACGAACCAACAAAGCTCCGAGTCCTACAAATAAATAATAATGTTGTTCAAAATTCTTCATGCCCCCATGAATTCTATACAATTCCTCAAGCCAAAGTTAATAAGCATCGTGTGTCTGGATGCTTATTGCGAAATCTTGAATGAGGTGAGCATAAATAATAAATCCTATTTTGACGAGCATGGAGGCCAAGAGCTGAGGCTCGGAAAGCTCAGGATGGATTTATTTCCGCCCGCGGTTTCAAGCTAATCTTAACTTTGTTCATTTCCACGGAATCCCCGACCGAATTAATGCACCACAAATATTGCTCTACACAATAATTTATATTTAATCCACAAAAGCACTTCTTTTTTCATTGGTCAGAAAAACGGTGTGTGCCCTTAATCCGAAGGAATCCAACGGAAACCGAAGTCCCATACAATACAAGTTAGATGGGAAACCCCAGGGCCAAAACCACCTGAGCTGCTTTGTTATTGTTGAAACGTTTTTATATTTATGGAATCCGAATGAAGGAAGTCCATTCAATTTCCCAGACGTACATCATATAAAAAAATACAGGAAAGGTAAACATCCGACATCAGAGGGAAAAGGAAAGTAAAGTGGAATTTTTTCAAATCCACACACACACACACACGATGAGGTCGGGGAGGCCTTCGTTTGTGTGAGAGTTTTTCATCTCATTCAATCCTCCTAAAGAATTCCGACGGATTTTGAGTGAAGAAACGAAGGGGGGAATTTCTTCGTCCGTCCAATGCAATGCCATGTAATAGTCAATCCAACAAGAATTGCAAAGTTCAAATTGCAGCCCCTTCCCATTCAATGTGTAGCTCCGGAGCGCCCCAACTTTCAACCCGTTGTACGTCATACCTTCTCGGGAGCTGGAAAAATGAAAATGATGAGAAGGAAGTCGGCCCAAGTCACTCTTCATTCATTTATAATACATATGACAACGATGGATGGGTGGCGTTGGATGAAAAGTTAACGGGAAGGAAAAGTAGTATTACATTTACATTCAATGGAATTGGTTTGGAAGTCAGTTGGGAGTTAGACGGATCAGCTTATTTGCATGTATGTATGTAACTTTGGCACCAGGGGGTGGGGAAAGGAGATTGGGATTTGGGAAAGACTTCCCAATTTCTGTGATTCTTCTCCTCACAATGCCTTCGCCCTCCTGTAGAGTGGATTCAATTGGATGACTACAAAGTTTGTGATATTTAAATGGACCGAATCTAGAATGAAGCTCAATGCACGCCACGCGACACGAAGGGGATGTACGTAATTCTATGCATATATGTATGCCAAGTCTCACTTCAAGTTAAACTCCGCTAGTTTAGAAATTTTATAACATAATCTAGTTTCTCCCAGCTGATAATGACGGGAACGAGGGCGACATGCCTTGCATTCTAGGATGGGAATTGAAGTCGGAGTTGGAAATGCGAGGGACAAAAAAAATTGTCAAACTGAACTCCATTTCAAGGAAATCAAACTGTTAGCAAAATCGGTTACACGAGCGTGAGTTTCCAGTTGAATACACACATGACAGGGACAGGATGAAGGATTTTCCGGAATTGGAATTCTGGGAAAGTTCGTTGTTATCTTCGTGTATTTACTCTTTTAAATTGTGCAAAAACTTCAGGTCTCATTTCCAACAAGGTATTGAAATATTTTGCTATATTTGGTGTTTGACTGTACATGGAATTTTTTGTTTTTTGAATAGTAAAAGAAGATGTAAAGCGACTAGTCTCTAAATAATGGAGAAGACACATCGACACAACTAATGTCAAAATTTGCAAAAAGGTCTTAAAATTAATTATACATAATTTAAGTAGAACCAAAGTATTCATTCCGTACTAAAACATTCCAAAAAATATTAATGTAACGAGCACAATCCACCCATCCTTAACAACGAATCATCCATTGCCAATTTTCCTACTTTAGCCCTTCAACAAACTGAACTGATTTCCTGACCAAAGGGACAAATGTTGAAACGGAGAAAGCAAACAAGATTCACCTCAACTCCTCCGCATTCCAATTCAAAATCCATAACACGAACCCTTTTCCAAACAACGAAACCGTAACTCGTCCGTCCGAATAGGATTGGGATCCAAGCCTGTGTTTTTTTCCCTCGCCTTCGGGGAAATCCAGAGAAAAGAGAGCAATGGCAGGCCATGCCATTCCACGCTCTTGCAATGTCCATCCATCCGTTGTGTCCATACGTTCCTTGTGTATCCATTATGAATGTATCTAATATCACCTTTGTTTCCCTCCTCCAATTTATTGCTCTGTTTACCAAGTAATGTAAAGTAAACCTTGCGGCGGCGGCTCCAGCTTCGACCTTTTATTTACAAAAGTAAAGGGGACACAACGGCACACTACGACAAATCACTACAACCTTTAACCAAGTGGGCATTGCATTGGATTGGTCGAATGTTCGGTTTCCCCGTCTTGTACGTCGTCGTCTTTTTCAAATTACAAACCAACCCTTCAAATGAAAAGTCCGTACCGTGGGTACTTTCCGCTAGCTATTCCGGTCTGCGGTGGGATGAAGAGTCGTGGAAAGCAATCACTTGTCCGATATCAAGAAACCAACCATTGGTTTATTGTCATGGACTCTCTCCCAGGTTATTGCAAATTGAACTGCTGAAGGAAAATCGAATTTGTGAAGGATTTTGTCTTCAACTCCCCTTCAAAAAATGAAGTCTTCTGCTTCACATGAAAAACCCTCATGGTCCGGGTTGTTGAACCAAGGCGGCGCGGCGGAGGCAAGTAAAGTCACTAGGCTTTATTTTAAAATGCCTCAATTTAATATCCTGACGAAAATCCCTTGTTTCATCACGCACAGCACCACCGGTGTGATTGCCCTGCATAGTTTACCCAACTCACCAGGCAAATTCCTAAAACCAGTTCGTCTGCACTCCACGCCGTTAAACCCGTCGCCGTCAACGAACCCCGGCGGGATCTCAAACAAAAATTAATTTCTGGTTTACAGCTGAGGGAAAAACACAATGAATCTCGAGCCGAAAGCCTTGCCTTGCGGTGCCGCCGCCGGAGCAGGCAGGAGTTTGAAGTAGAAATCAATTTGAAGTTGGATTTCCCAGACTTTCATTATCCGCGCTTACATTTAGAATGTGTGGAGTTCTCCAAGCCATAGAACAAAATACAACACGACGCCACGCCGCCATGGTGCCCGAGACGACGGGGATTCTGATTGTTTCTGAGAAGATCAGAACAAAACGGGGAAGATAAAAGAGGATTTTCCATCCCACAATGCAATGGCTCAAAACCTAGCAGTGGCAATACAATATATGTACCTACCTACCTGCCTTTCTCGAATGTAATAATACCACAACTCCTAATGTAATATTATGCCAAGCTTCCATTCTCTTTCACTTTCTCCGTTGAGGCTGGAGGGCAGTTCGGGGAGACGGAGGCTTGAGTAATAAGGAGTGGGAAAGCAATGCAATGCGTGACTGTTCAAAGTACACGCCGTCCCGAAAATGCCTCCCGGCAAAATCTACGAGACGAAAATTTCCCCTTCCGTGCCGTAGCCGTAGTACACTACGCGTACGCACTACGAGCCACGTCGACGTCGCTCTTTGAATTTTCCAATCCTTTTTCTAAGCAACAGCATACCTACGGTTGAATTGGAACCGGTATTTATCCATAAACATGGTTTACCCTTGAAGGAGACTGCAAAAACTATGGTAGCTAAAAGTAATACGTACGTACGCACCCGCTGCCGCAGAGTAAAAGGAAAATGTTTCATTCAGTAAATGAAAATGTAATGCTTTTTTCGGGTATGAGTTTTTACTCACTCCGACGACGAGGCAATGCTGCCGCCGCTATGAAAGGATTTGGCCGTAGGCAATACTTGAACGAGCGAGGTGGGTAGTGGGTAGTAACATTGTGGGTTTATATTTTTTATTCGTATTTGTGTGTGTGTTTGTGCCATGCGAAAAATGTTTAGACGCGGTTTTGTTTTTAGCTCATTTTAAATAAATGTGAAATTAACTGTCAAAGTGAATCGTCATTTTGTTATTAACGTGTATTTGAATAGCTGAAAGGAAAATAATAAGCAGGATTTGAATTTCTATGTTGTAATTTTGTTAAAGTTAGTAGAGTGGGACGAACGATAGAATTGCAAATTGAGGATTTGAAAATGCAAATGGCAAGGGAAGTCCAATTCATTCAAATCATGACATATTTAAGAGAGGACGTACATACGCCATGGAAAAGCACGTGGCAATGTGTGAGTGGTGGAAACATGGGAGCGGGAAAGCTTTGTTCAGAACAGGAGAAATCCGCGTCACGAAGTGAAGTAAATTGGGTGGAAAGCAATGAAAGGACGGGGGACTAGGAACTGAAACAATGGAATACGTCAGGAGCAACATAACAGAAAAACTGGGAGTGCATTGGGTTTATAAATATTTTAAACAGCCAACAAGCTTCAGCTTTGTCATTTTCATTATAGTTCCACACACAAGAACGTACATATGCTTTGCTTTAGGATTTGAATTTAGCTGAGATTTCCATTTCGGACGGAGATGAGGACTGAGGACGCCCGGAAAAGGACACGAATGCCTTTTCAGTAACCAAATTAGCTTGTGACAACTCCTCATTATTTCTCACGTCCCGGGATTTTGGCCAAATTGTCAATTTGGAGAAGCCGAGAGGGGATTTCAGTTCCTGGATCAAACTCTGTAAAAAAGCACCACACAATCTACTATGGCTCAAAGCACCTACCCTTGTGTACGTGTTTTGTTTGCTTTTGCTATTTTTGTAAATTGGCTCAAAGAATAAATCAAAGGATTTCCTGGCCCGTTCCACTAAATTGAAAATTTGCATTTATAAACCGGGCCATAAATCCTTTCAAGTAATAGAAAAATACGAAAAAAAAAGTCGGGAATTACATTTTACGTATTTATGATGAACAAAAAAACTTAAAAGTGAATATAACAACTTTCATTTTATACACATTTAAAAAAAATCCGCGCCATTTACGGAACGCACGCAGCCCAGTCTAATGGGGGCCAGCGCAGCGACAAAGGATCTAATCTCCGTCCATCTTGGACTTGGAAATAACATATATACATAATTGGATAAAACAACCTTTAGGTTATTCTTGAAAAGAAAGGTATGGTGGGATCCTTTTGGCTTCAAACTTGTTCGTATTAGAAAATGGAGGAGGACGGAAGAAAGATGGTTGAGGGAAAAAAGGACTTTCAATCTTTCTGACTAATTTTATTTCCATTGTGCGCACGTGGATGCCTCCAATGCACACACATAAACGTCTTTCTTGGGATCTCCGTCATCCTGTAATCTGTACCCTCCAGCATATTCCATTCCCAACCATTCCATGTCACTGGGGAAAGAAAAAGGAAAAGAAATCCTATTATCAAACAATTAGAGCGCCGCGCCGCCGTGAAGGAGTGGAACATAAAGACTTTACACAAAGTAGGATTACATCTCCCATCGTATACATTATACACGCCACGGACTTGCCTGCATTTTCCTTTCACTTCTAAATGTCGATTTTAATTTAACATACGCACGCATCCCGTTTCTAAAAAACTTTGAGCTTTTCTTCCGGCCGAGTGGTGGTGCAGTCGAACTTAACTTGAGAAACCAACTACTAATACCCATTGTGCATTACACACAACCAATACACGGTAACTCCATTTCAAGAATATGTTAACATCCTTCTAAAACAGAATTCGCGAGAAATTCAAAACTCAAACAGGCGAATTTCTTAAATGAAACCAAATTTAAACACACATGTTCGTCCCCATGCATTGCCGTACATTTGACATTAATTTTGAATTGTTTCATATGAAGAAACTTCCTCACATTCCCATATCGTATCAGCTGAATCCATTTGCACTTATGGATGTGGTCGACCGGAAATAAAGGGCCGCCCTGGCCCCACCACGTAGTGTTACTATACGAGAAAAGACGAAGGGTGTGAAAGTAACGTATGGTTAATTCTGCTGTCGTCAAATCTTAAATTATGTAATGACCATGTCAAGGGTAGTCGTAGTGTGGCGACGGTGGCGGTAGCCATAAGGAGGAAGATAAGGGAAGAAAATCTTCGGAGCCGAGAAAGTCTGTACGCGTACATAACGGCGTGGGAGTTGGGACGGAGACAGGGAGAAGGATGGGAGGCTGAGTGAAAACGAAATGGAAAAAGGAGATTAATTTGAGCATCATGAACTGAGGGGGTAGGCTTAGCCCTTGTAGCCTCCGTACCCTCCTGGGAATTACATTCATCTCCAATCCTGCCCCTCAATGAGAAGAAGGAACTTCCTCTACCCTGAAATTATAGCCATAACTGCCTCCCCACCCCAGTGCCACACTGACTCGGAACTTTCAACTCATACATTATATATCAGAGCTACTACAACTATTTCATTCCTGTGGTTCAAGTCCCATGTATGGGACGGACTGGGGTGGTTGGAATCAAGTTGGATGGATGCCTTGCATTATGCATAAGTGCTTCTCGTATGCCTGAGTCGACTGTGTCCGTCCACGTACGTATAACGTACGTAGTCCTGTCCTGTGTCTACGAACCATGGAATTCCAACTCGATTGTGGTTAAATACAATTACGGATGAGTGGAAGGGTTGGACTGGAACGTAACTACAAAGAATTACTATTACTCGAGACTAAGGAGGGGAATGGCAGGGCGCACGCCCTGCCCTACCTTTCTCATGGCTACGGCTACACAATAATCTGATTTTATTTCCCAATCATTTCAAATGACAACGTTTAACAATTTGAAGTAATTGGGACGGAGTCAGCAAATTTAAGACGAGGATCCACATTACCCGCCCGTCGGACGAGTTTTTAAATTGTGGATGACAAAATTGGACTTAAGTCATCAGTCCGCATCCAATCTTGTTTTTTCTGAACTGTAAGTGGTGTGTTTATTCATAAAGCATGCTACGAGTCCTCAGTTTGTAGCTACAATTTCTCGCTAATTTTTTACGTACGTAAATAAATGTTAGTACTCGTGGGGTGGGGTACGCAGCGCAGGGAAGTCACTTTGACCTTAATTCCCATGCCTCAGCATGGGAAACCATGACATGTTTCTTCCGAGTCAACAGTCACAGCGAAATTCAAATGGAATAAAATCGACAATTCAATTCAAGTCCATTCAATTGATTTGAAATCGTGGTTGTGTCACGGTGACTCGTGCGTGTCATGTTTACTAGTACGAAGTTCGGGGGCGGAAGGATCATTCAAAAATTGAGAATTGAGACAATAGATTAACTCCTTCACGCTCAACAACACAATAGAATACGGGATGATTTTCCCATGCCTATGCCCATGTCCTGCAATGTACAGGACAAATCATGGCAGTATCGTGGTCTTATATAGCACAGTGTATGTATGTATTGCAGTATTGGCTGTGGCGGGAAAAATATGTTGTATTCAAGACGGCACGCGCTGCGCCACATGCTCGGAAAGCGACACGCCCGCGAGCCGCGACACATAAGGACCTGCTCAGCATGCACCATTCGTAGATACGTACCCGTTGGAAAACCAAACATTTTGTAGAATGAAATAGGAATGAAATCAGCAGGGTAGAGAGACAAATTGAGTGCATTAGTTGATACGAAACTGGCAGCATCCAGGAGAACAAACCATTTCCCGTGTCCAACCCAACACTCAGCATTCAGATTAGATTTTATTTCTTTTGTCTCCGCTCCTTCACTCCTTCCCACATTTTTTGTCCGCGTTGCTCCCTGGAAATGGAAAAAAAATTGAAATTTAAATGCTTTGTGGTTATGCGGTGAGAAAGAAAAGAATGGATGAGTTTTGCACTGCAATAACAGCTGCGACGACGGTGACAGCCCCATTTTCTTTTCTTTCTCATCACAAATCTCGAATGTAGTACAAACGAATTTGAGCTTTACAATACAATAGGAATACAAACCTCATGCAAATCATCCACGTAGGTGAATCCTGAAGCTGATGAGTCCAACGAATGGAAGCAATTTCCATTTTGAATCCAAGGAATCCATTCCAAGGGATATTTGTAGCCCGAGAAATTACAGGCGGCTGGGAAGGCCATTAGTGAATTTGGATGAGACTCCTCAGTTTCCGGGCTTCTTAAACAACAATCATAAGTTAATTAGGATTTGGTCCAGTGACTTTTTTTTCAAACCAATTTTTTTTTTTGTAAAAATCCTTTCTGACAAGACGAACGCAGATTGCAGATGGAGGGAAAAGGAAGCCCAAAAATATTAAAGAAAATGGGATTGGATCTAACGTAGTCAGTCGTGGTAGGTCTGGATAATTGGACTCCTTTTCCCGTCATTTGGATGAATGCGGCGTTCGTAGTGTTTGTATTTGAAAATTGAAAGGGTTTTCTACTATGCTCCGTCTACGTCCGCGTCCTAGGCCCAGGCCAGTGTATGTATTATGATTCTCCAGTTTCAATTTATTTTCTTTACACAACGAAGGGCGGAAAAGCCACGCATTCAAAATTTAAAAGTGTAAACATATACAAAAGGAACTTTATGAATAATTTTGATGGAGTCGAGATCCTTGGATTCTATTTTATTTGTAATCTGGCATGTTTGCCTTGTTAATGAAATGCGTTGATGTTTGTATTCTATTATACAATACAATATGTAGCTAAATTTGTATACATATGCCCAAATGCAAAAAAAATGGCAAGTAGGATTTTTCCATCCAAAACCCATTCTCCCGTCGTGCCGTGACGAGTACTTTGTTTCCCATGGACAAATTTAGCCACAACTAACTTATTTATCCTCCCCCGATTTTATGTACCGGTCGTAGGTTCACAAAATGTTTTACACGACTCTGTTCCCCATAAAGGAGAGAAACATAAAATTTTCACATCCCCATGAACTGTGGATTGGAGGAGGGCATAACCCAGGGAGGGAAAGTGTTTGCTGAATGCATTCTATGACATTCCTTGTATATTTCATTAAATTACCATTGTACTTTGACAACTGCGGGAGTTTGAGTCCTCCCAAAGCACTACATTTCACTCACTCTGTGAACATGGACAAGTGTGTCATGGGTTGGGGGCTGTTCCCATCCATTTCTCTAACCCAGGAGCACTGCACTGCAGGTTGAAACTCCTTGGACTTGCGAAGTTTAAGTTGAAATGAGTTTGAGTTGTGGACGTAAAGAAGAATGAGAGCAACTAGAGGAGGGCCCTCTGGGGAATTACTCCCTAAGAATAGGGGAAAGGCTCATGAGTCCCTTCAGCCTTAAACTTTTTCTACTAGGGAAAGAAGGAATGAAGATGAGGACGACGACAAAAGAGCCCTGAGTTAGCCCAATGTACGTACCGTACAATGTAGGCTGGCTCATTGTCCACAAAAACGTTATGGCTACTGCTGGAGGAATGACTTCTACGGATTCATTCATAAGGACGAGGACGAGGCGAGCCACGGAAAATCCAATGCTAAGGTTAAAGTCACCGGAGTCACTACTGAAAGTTTCTTTTGAGAAAGTTGAGAAGGGCTAAAGCACCGTGGAATCCCATACTGGAAGGTGGATCAGGGTAATTTTGGAGACTTAGCTGATGTGACAGCAATTTTAGACTCTAAAGATTTTAAGAACAATTTTTGAAGCATTTAACTACAAAAAATGTATTATATATTTATGTCGCCTTTAAAGTCATAAATATATACTTATTAAATAAATATGTTAAATTTTAAAGTGGCGTCGTACAACAAATAAAACTTCTATTTGGAAAATAAGTTGGAAAATTCAAACCGGTAAATGTCACGGAGTTGAAGGTAAATTAAATGAAAATAAAAAAAGGACAGGTTGAGTGACACGGAGCAAGACGAACCTCCACGTCAACCACCTGTCTTCCCTAATAAAAGTCGTGTGTGTATGAAGCCTATGAGCTGTTTTTATATTTTAAATTGTATATGAGCTTCATGGTCCCTCACAAAAGCCAACAATTCATTTCTCAGGAAAAGAAACTGAACCTTCAATTTATCCCAGCATTTCTCAACCCACAAACTATGTGTTATATTTCTTTCTGACGTAAAAATAAAGAAATAAACCAACTCGGGGATCAATATTCTATTTTTAGTGGGAGTAGAACCCAAATCCCCATTTTTCCATTCAATTCAAGATACGAGAAAGTTTTCGGGAGAAGGGGGGAAGGTTTTTGAGTCAACTTTGCTTATTTGATTCCATCGTAGGCCAGACAAGCATTTGCCTCAACTTTTATTGTGAGAAAAACCTATCCGCTACGAAGAAAACGCATGCATAATTTGTTGAGTTGGAATTAACAATCCAAACTTCTTTTTGTGTCAAGGGTTTTCCTTTTAAGGGAAATGCTAGCCAATACAAAACTTAATTTGCTGGGTTTTGCACTCCAGAATTCACTCCTATTTGCTAGGCGAAAAATTGGTTTCCGCCTACCCTTTAATTGTGTTTGGTTTAGAAGAAATCCAAGTCTCTAATTCCTGACAAAAGAATCCTCGAAACCAAACCCCATCACCGCACAGGATGAAAAGTGATTCCATAATAGACGTACTTACGTAACACAACGTCGGTAAAACCAATCCCTAACATAAAATGACCACATAAATCCCAGTAGTGTTTTACCTGTCACTGGGGACCCTAAACAAGTAATTTACAAAATCCAGTCCCACTCAAATCATGGAAACTACTGGTCCACTGGAAATTAATGAGCACTTCACAGATTAGCTCTTGTACCAACAATACGAACGTAACGTAACGTAACGTAAATGGTCAGCCTTGGCCTAATGTCCAGTTCAGGTGACATAGGCCAAGTATTCGAATTGGATAAATGAGTTTCCAGGTAAAACTCTAGAGGGAAATAAGATTGCCAATAATTAGAATGTGTTATTTGAGTCGGGTTTGGACGCCATTGCCATTGTCGTTCGGCCGGGGAAAAGAAAAAAGTAGAATTATTAGGTCCCAGCTGTAGCCTGGCCAGTACAGTCTCAAGAGTGGAGGTAAATGGGATAATTACATCAGCGTCGCCGAGCCACATTTGTCCTCCTCCTCTCCTGCGGCCGAGTCCATTAGTTCCTCCAAAGTGGTTTTGGCAAGGCAGTAAACTCCCTTTGCTTTCTCCGGCTGATCCCCACCGCCGTCCTTTCTCTTCACCAACCCTCGCATTCCAACCACGGAGGTGTGACTCTCCTCCAAATACGCGAATGAACCTGGAATTCAGAAAACCAAATACATTATTGTAGGGTGGTGGACTCCACTATTACGGGTACAGGTGATGCAACTCATTACATTACACTACACGCAAACTCCGTACTTTGAATGGTGCATTTGTGGCGTGGCTCATTACAATAGAGAGAAATGGTCAAATAATTGTTACACATTGGGCATTGAATTAATTATCATAGATTTAGCACATGATTTAAGCCCAGTTGGATGCTTGGCAATTTAAGATACCAAAAATTACAAGTGCAGGGTTCAAATCCGATAGAAATTTTTAATTTTATCCAAAAAAATAAACTTGTAAATCAAGGTGAATTAGTTAATGCATGTTTGGACCCAAAAAGTACTCAATTCCTGGTAGATTGTTTTGGTATTTGACTTCATGAGATTTGACAGCTTTATGATTGGTAGCTTGAGACTGCGCATCCAAATTACTATTCCACAGGATTATAAAGTAAAAACAAAAGTTAGGGAGTCCAAAGTCCCGGAAGCTTAAGCCACTATTAAATATGACTTAATTAGAACTTTTGTGGCTTTGGCCTTTCGCTTTCCCTTCCCTTCCGGTGATTCCATCCGAGTTGAAATTCTGAATCTGTTGGAAACGGAAGGAGTGTGGGTTTTAGGTCAGGCACGGTGGCACGGCAAGATGTTCATTTATCTTTGAGGGATTTTCCCTCCAACTTCTGTTCCTCCCGGCAAAAGGAAAACGGAGTTTGACCACACCCAACTTTCCTATTAAGTACAGAATGGAATAGGATGGAAGAATAGGTTTTGGGTAATAATAAGGCAATTATAAGGAAGATTTGAGACATGTCACAGTCATACCACAGCAGAAATGAAGGAGATTCGTATTCCCAATTGCTATCCTGCCTTGCCTTCTGTGCTGTGGTTGGAATTAACAGGTAGGAAAGTTCTGGAGGCTTGACTCCCTTCAGGCAGAGTTTAGTGGTGGAGTGGGGTTTTACTAGGAGATTGAAATCCAAATCATGCATTGGAGGGAAAGAGGAATATTATATTTTGGGAGTAAGGAGAGAGAGAGAGTTGGGCGGGTGCCGTCGTGCCGTGGCGGAATGGGAAGGTTTTAGTGTGGGAAAAGGTGATATCCTGTGAAGAGATTACCTCCATTGAAACGGAAACTTTCAGCGAGGAGTTTCATGGCGGAAGTCGCACCGGATGTGAAGATGACAGAGTAGTCATCTGCGTTCGTTCCGAAGTGATGGAGGATTCTGTAATGTTCCACATTGAAATCAAATAAAACCATTATGAATGAACTCGTTTTCACCGAGCACGCAACCGCCTCCAAACCAAGCCAATTTATTTCTTTGGGACTTTGGGATTCAATTTGACGCGCTTTGCTTTCAAAAATGGGACAAAGGCTGGCCTCGCGCGGAAGGAATATTATTCCAAATTGGGTGCATGGGGTCATCAATCAATGGAATGGACATTAAATTTATGTACAGTTGTATGTAGTGCAAATACATATTTATGTTGGGATATGCAATTTTGTAGTTTGCAAATTCAAACAAATTCTACAAATAAATTGTGCATTTGGAAATCCAAAGAGGAACCGGAGATGGGATATTTCAAAATCATTACCCAAATCCGTTTTACTCCAAACTCCCTTCAAAATAAGCTGAGCTTGGAAGCACTATTTTTACACTCGTTAAAAATCACGTACGTACTACACATTTTATTGGGAGTACGATTACGTGGGAGTGGATTTTTGCTTTCGACGCCATTCCCATACTCAAAATTGGAATTTGACACGTTAAGTAGTCGTATTTGTGAGTGTAGCGTTTCACTTCCAAGCTCTCCATATCACAATCCCAAGAGGAGAAGGACAAAGGAAGGAAAACGACGAGGAGAAAGGAAAGTATTATTTTGGAGACAATGAATCTAAAGTGCACTTTGGAATTTTGTCAAAATTGACCAAACTGAAATGAGGTTTTCGGTCCACGCAATTCTGGCGTCTTTTGTCAGATTTTAGTGTAAGGATTTTTGAAAATCCTGTGCACATTGCTAAGTGTTGCATCCACGCCGTTGCTATTTTATTTTATTTAAAAACTGCTTGGTTCATAAGATGCAGATTGAAGTTGCAGTAAAAATTTCGTGCCACTTTGAAGTACGATTTTTGATTGGGTAGTATAATTTCTGTGAGTATCTCCAATCAGAATTCCAATATGAAACACTTAAAATCGGACGGACGGGAAATTATTCCTCCAATCAGACAGATTCAGGGACACTGAGAATGAGTTTCGGATCGTCGCACACCTTGACTTCTTAATGAAATTATAATTACTAAATTCCAAAGCCTGACTCCAAGTGATCCTAACTTGAACCCAAGTATCGGTTTAATTGGATTAAGTTAAGTTCTTCCAAGATTCATTAAAGTCCCAAGCATTTCAAGTCTCCATTGGAATGCATACAACGAGAGGCAGTTCTCCAAGAAATAATGTTGTAATCAGGAACTGGATTGATTTGCATTTGAGAGAGTTCGTCTCTTTACTCTTTAGTCTGTCTGTCCTGGAATTGATTTCCCAACTTTTGAAAGAGCACCGAGTTAATGGCAATCAGTTTCCCATACATTTGCACCCAAGGAAAGGGTCAGTCACAATTTATTCCAGGAACTCAAATTTAAGTCAGTTTGCCTGTATACTATATACACAATTTAATTTACTTAAAATCCATCCCTTAACTTTAAACCAAACACAACTTTCCTATGTTAAAAAACAATTCCAAAAAAGTTAAATTACATTACACTTACAGAACACATTGTTGATGGGACTTTAATGATTTGCCAAACTGGACAATAACAAAAAAAATACAGATCCAATATCCTAGAAAGTTTTGCACACAAGAAACCTACTAGCCATAAGAAATAGGGCGAAAACAAAGGTAAAATGGTTGTTGGGTTTTGTTCCCTTCCTCCTTTCTTGCGTTGCCTTAAATTGATTTGAGGAAAGACTCCTAGCCCCGGCCCAGCACACCCCTTGAGAAAACGGAAAGAATGCTGAGTTTAAATAATTCAGCGGGAAAAGTACCAAAAGTGGAGTCAACCAAAGCAAGGGAAGGTTTCTCCTGACTTTCTCCCAAGAAAAGAGCTCCCGGAAACAAATGCATGAAGAAAAGGAATGGCAATGTTTCCAGCCAAAAACACACGGCTCCTCGGGTTTTTGGAGTAATCCATTGGAATAGAGCACTCCCAGCCACTCACTGGCCTGCCATTACGATCCTCTTAAATATTTTACATTGTTTTGCATACTAATACACTACCCCCCATCCCGAGGAAGGGACACGACGGCGACGGGCTGAAGAGGTCGGAAGTCCTTACGCTCCCCCGCCTAGTCCCGGCATATCTATGCAGAATTGAAATCATGCTGACCCCAATTCTTTCCTCTCCTTTTTCCCGCTCTCCACGCCTTTCCATTTCCCTACAATCCAACGTCCATCCGTCCATCCACTTTCAAGTGTTTTAAATCCGATCCAAACAAACTCAAACCCAAACACTCCAACTGCATCCCTTTTTATGCTAATTTTAGAAGAGCAGATGTGAGAAGGGAATGGGATTTTAATTAAAATATTGCTCCTCCAGATTTATTACACTTTAATTAAAGTGTAATTCCTCATTTCTCCGGCAAGTGTGTTGTTTCTAGCATTATACGTAATTTTTTTTTACATTCCCTGTTCCTTATGGACGCGACGCACTGCTCAAAAATCCGCCTACTTAAGCTACGAATTTTACATTACATTACGTTCAAACATTGAATTGAGTCAACCAACGCAGACCTCACATACGGAACTAGTGTCAGTTGCTAAAATAATATTGTAAAAAATAATTTTGTAAGAGAAAAGCAATTATGTTAATGTACGAATTTTGACGGAACGTGTCTCCTTCTCCTTGACTCAGCAGAGTTTGTAATAAACCTAAAGCTCACTTTAAGTTGAGGAAATTAAAACTGGTCCACTGGATTCGGGAGGGGGGCATGGACTGACGTTTTATAATTAATACTCAGCTCGTCGACTCTAAAGCTCCTCTCTAATGGTCCTCACGTTGGAATTGCTAAGTAATGGGTGGAACATGCAAGTATTTTGGATTCACCTTCAAAGGATTTATGTCGTAAGGCAGGCTACTTCAGTCTTTTAAAAAGATTCCCCCTTCCTATCCTAATGTTGTGCATAATTAGGACCTTTTCGGATTATATCCACAATCCAAAAGTTGTTTGCGAAAAGTCTAATCATTCCCTCTGCCTCTGCGTCTAGTTGGAATTAGGACAATGAGCACGAAAAAATACATTTGACCTTTCGTGTGACTACAAATGCTACTTTTGCAGAAAATTGTCTTGGGATCTGGGCTTTAAAGTAATTCGCCTTGCATTTATACACAGATAGGTAATTTGGAAGTATCTATCGGGGTAGCGCGTCGTACGTACGCACGTACGTAACGTCTGTCCAACATGTTTACTTTCCTGGGGTTGAATGATAAAACATTGGCATTGGCTTTATTGGTGAACCTAAGAAGAACCAATTAGGCTAATTAGTAGTTGAGTACTTTCCCTCGGATGTCACATCATGAATTTCAAGTCCTCAAGCGTGAAGGAACCGGGGATGACTAAAATCAGGTGGGTTGCCTTTGCTTTCCACCACACATGTGAAACGGAAGGGAAATCGCCCGAAACCAACACAAAAGACTCCGCTCCGTTCACTTTCCACTGATGTTCCTCTTAATTGGTGCTTATTACTTTATAATTGCGGCTAATCGATTCCTCGTTGTCTAGCCTTGATTTTATCTTGCGTAGTGTCTGGGAAAATTTTGTGTTTGTGCCTGGCACGCACTACGAACGTGGCTGGCATTTGACGTTAATGGCGGGTATTACGAATTACGAATAAATCACAAGCTATGATACACAATTTAGTATGTCAATGATAGAAAATTAAACTGGAATTATGAAAAATAAATAATTGCCTCACAAATAGAGCACAAATGTACGAGGTACTTGGAAAGTCATAATATTGATTCTCCTGATTTGAAAATTCACAATACCCTATGACTACAGACTGCTGAGGAATATTATAGTTGAAAAGACCGTTTGATTTCTATGTGCTCACAATAGGATCGTCATCACTGGCGGCTAGGCTGGGAAAATTCCCTCCTCAAATTCCAAGAAAGTGGAATCAGGAGTGAGTGGAGGGAAGACTTTCAATTCCTTGCATAAAGTTCTCATCATTTCGTGGGGAAGATGGGAAAGGATGGCTTTTTGATAAGAAGAAACGGGGAATACTTTATGGAAGAATAGCCAAGCAACCATCCCGGAATTCATCATTGATTGCTTGCTGAGTCAGAAGAATGAGGACGAAAATCGTGTGATGCTTCAATTTAAATAAAAACTCAGAAAAATGATAGGAGTTGAGAATTTGAGAGAGGATCCAGGGAACCAGACCAAGGACTTGACGCAGCAATCCAAACAGCCTGATTTCAATAGAATTCATTTTTAATTTCAATTTTTAAAGAGAAAAATGTGGGGGTTCAATTTGCCGTTCGATAATTTTATAAAATTAGATATGTATTAACAGATATTTCGGGGGTATGCAACTTAGCAAATGAAATTTAAGCAAAAATTTTCTGTAGCTCAACGCAGCCAAAGGTTTGGGAAATCCCCTGCCACCGTGACCGTACGCGGACGGATGACTTGGTTGAATTAAGTAGAAGCGACACGTACAACTTTTCCAAAAAAGCAATTAATCCCTGGGTCAATTGGGAGCAATAAATTGGATTGGTTTGGAATTTGGAGAGTCGTACAAACAAAATTTCGGGTCTCTTCCCAGAACATACGTACCTGAGTCTAATGTAATCAATTGCATCTGTGGTAATGGAGCTGGACGGATTCCTGGAATGAGGGTTACTGAACAGGTTTGATTGCATCTCCGAATGGATAGAATCGATTTGACTCTTCGCATACAAAGTGGCTCCCGTGTGATCCAAAAAGCAGGACTCTGGAAAACCGACAAAGGGTGAATTTGTAATCTTTGCATTTCCATTGCTGTTCTAACTAATTCAACTTTAATTTCACTCAAATATGGGAATCCGCTCGCGGTTTTTGCTGAAGTAGTCAAATTAAATGTAGCATGCCCACATTTCCAACCAAAAAAACCATAATGTGAAATTGTAGAGTTTAATTTGGAAATTTAATGTGAAATATCCAGCTAAAAGCCTGTCGACGTGGTTCTGTGGTGCTGATTCCTGTAATCTGATACCCAGACTATGTATCGTGCGGACTAATGCAGGTGCACCTAATCTAATGTACATAATTCTGCTTCCAGCTAACCTGGCGACAGTAATATTAAGTCTAGTGCCTTAGGTTTTTAAGAAATTGTTTTTCCTGAGGCTGCCTTCTGTGTACGTAAATGCGGCTGGGCTTCCCTCGACCTAAATTCCATTCAAATTAGAGTCTCTTTCATTGGCACTGATTTAACTA
>JAAXYW010001050.1:0-25888 GCA_036851895.1 Orthonychiurus folsomi
AAAAGTATTAGAATTGAACCACGGGTGCGGATATTCTGGCTGGAGACTTGAGGCTACAATCCAACCAATAATTTCTAATAACAAATTTCAAGCGTTGATGGCGTTTAAACCTAAAATGATGGTAAGGTATAGTTATAATAAATGTAATAAGTTTATCACGTGTAGAAATGTGTGCTAATCAACAAAATGAAGAAACATGTAATGTATTGAGTACAATTGATGAACTAGCTGGTCTCGTATAAAAATTAAAAATAAAAATAAATAAAAATAAATAAATAAATAAAAATTAACCTAGTAAAATTTAAGATTCCTGTCCAATTAGGGCAATACCTTGAAGTCTTGTCCGCATTTATTAAAACTTCATGATTAAGACACCATATGACTGAATAATGGTTAGCACCAATTCTTTTGTTCAAAAGTCAATATGATTAATTCCAAATCTAATACTACCCCTGGCGCTGGGACCGCTTAAAAACTAATGCATGCCATTTCCAATAAAATATATAGTAGTTTATACGCAAACACAAGCAAAGCTATTGTTGGAATTAGGCCAAGAAGGACAATATTTATCAAAAGGTCAATCACCTTAATTCAGACTGACAACAAGTTTACGGAAGTATTTTAACTCGTAGTCCCTAAGTATTGGGGGTAAATACAGTAATGCTCAATGCACAATAGTTCATTAAAGAAGTAGCATCCAGACAAATTTAACATTATGGAGTTTCAGCGTCCGGAATCATTGACGAAGTCAAGATCATCCAAAATATGGTGTGACAAATGCTACAAATTGGTGACATCAAGCTATTAGCCCAAACATATAGTCAAGCACGACCCGAATATTACAGCTGCACGATTATTGTTAAAAAGATTGAAAAAAGCCAAAAATTGTCCAGAATGCAATAAGACGCTGTGCAGCGGAAAATCTCTGAGGACACACGTGAGAAAAATTCACAGAAACGAATTAAAGGCAGGAGAAAAGGCAAGAATTGTGGCAAGCCGACGCACCTGTGATGTGTGCCACAGTACCCTTTGTAATCGTCGGTCTTGGAAAAATCATATGGCGACCAAACATGAGAAAAATATTCTACTGTGACTTCTGTGATTTTGCCACCGAACAAGAGCGTTTCCTCAAGCAACATGTGGTTGACGCCCATAATCTGAATTAGGCGGCGATTACAGTAGCAGAATTGTGCAAAAAGGAATTGAAGTCCCGTCCGCTCTTTGTCAGGATAAGATAAAAGTTTATTGTATGCCATTGTTATCATCTTAAAGAACGGGTTTGAAAATAAATCAAAATCTGACTATTTAAAATCAATACAAAAATGATAAATCCTCAATTTATTTATTTTCTTAATTTATTTTCCAACTTTCATTCAAAACGACACAAATTGTTGCAAATAGCAAATCTAAATGACACACATTTCTTGTCTTAACATCTAACATTTCCTAATAAGTTTAAAGACTGATGGTCAAATCTTTTGGTTAAGGCAGGCACTCTCCTTTTTTGGTGAACTCGTTATCTGTGTGACAGTATCTAGAGCAGCAAATTCCCCGTGATCCGTCTCGTTCGCAATGTTGGCCATTTTCCAAGCAACCGTCAATCTGGTTTAGCAAAAAGTCTGTAACTGGTCGGAATTAGAAATTCCAATATCTTAAAAAATGATCAAAAACTTACGCAGCTCAGTACTTGAAGGAATAATACAATGAGCATAAGAACTGTTTGACGGATTAGCATGCTTTCCCTTAACTTTTTACAAAATAATTGTCTGTATCGAAATGCTCAATTGCACAAGTAGCTAATTTTTGTGAAATTCAACAGCCAAATAATGTGATGTTGATGGTTAAAAGTTCAACGACCATCAAAGCAGCAATTCTTAGACTTGTTTGTTAGCACCAATGCTTTTTAGGTTAACACAGCGCCCCGATTTTGAGCGCTTCCTTATTTTGAATAAACTGACCCACATTTGTGCAGATGAATGGAATTACATGCATATGACTAGATGCATAGAAATAAACGTGCAGGAGTTAACTGTGGCTTTTACATATTATGTTCAACATATACTGTATGTTAATTAGTTTAGAGACCAAATTTCAAGAATACAAACAATTAATTTCATTTCAAATTGATTTCCAATGAATTGAAAAACCGCCTCGCCCACTAAGCTGCTGATCCACGGAAATTCAATATGAGCAGAAATTGCTTTGATGAACTGATTGTAGCATAACTGCGCATATCCTCTGTGCAAAATCTGGAAATCAAGAATAAACCAGATATCAGATACCATGTTTTGCCGATTTATATTGAAGTAAAAGTTTAAATTAAACTTACTGCAGCCTCGTCTCCAGGCTTGAAACCGCCGGACCCCAAACCTTCAAAGTGTCAAGCTCACAGTTGTTCTCACCGTTTGGAGATGGGAGTTTCACATCAAATGCAGTTATACTAATCCGATGTGTATTGGACAAAGGATTTATGATAATGGAAAGGATTTCATTTCCTGGATACTCTGGGGCAATCTCCGGGTATTTTAATGTTTGTGGAGCAGTGGTCGACTCCAAAAATAAGTGCTTGTATGTTCTGCCAGGTGCCGCATTGCCGTCTTCCCCTCTGAATGAGAGCAGGAATCCAGTTCCGGGAGGTGGAGGTTCAGTAGTCGGAGCTTTGGTCGTTGTTGTACTTGTTGTGGGCAATTCAACAGTAGTACAATACTCCGGAGGCCATGTATTATACTCACTATTACAACACGGGTCGTACCAGGGATCGCAAGGGTAGGGGGTGCTGGGTTCGACAGTTGTAACATCAATTGTAGTTTCTGTCATACTGGTCGGACTTACAGCAAGGCCATCTCCAGAGGACAAGACAAGGAAGATCAAAGGGCCTGGAAATTTATGAATTTCATCCGAACTCTCAGTCCTAACAAAATTCAACAAAGAATTAGAACCATGTCACTGGCATTGAACTTAATACAAAGAGCTTACAGTGCCCCAATTAGTCTAGGAATACCGTCTCTATCGACAGAGTACACAGATAATTGAGCACGTTGATTAAATCCGGAATCAATCAAGTGAAACCCAATAAAATTGTGGGTGGTTTGGATTGTCCAAATGCAACGTTCGTCTCTATCCAAATCCTGATCATATTTGTACTCGATAACACCAGCCGTGGATTGCTTCACGCCACCACAGGGTTCAGCTGTGCTAACTGAATTTATTGTCTTATTTGTGAGTTGTACTTTTCCTAAAAGTGTTTTACGTATTCGAATTATTAATGTCAAGTTGTCAATTACCTTGCTCAAGGGCCCATTTGATTTGGGCATCTTTGGTATCAGGTTTCGAAGCGTAAGGTAATACTTTGCCTATTAGTTAATAATTTACATTGTGGGTTGGTTTAACGATTATGCGATTTGGTACACGCGATTCCAGTTACCTGCAATAATGGCAATTTGAATTCCTAAGACCAATTTCAGCAACATGTGTCTGCCCATAGTGTAAAAATCTTGTGCAAATTGGTGAATTTTAATTTGAACAGAACTTGAGATAATGGGGAAACGGGTAACTCAAAATGTAATGTTTGGTTAATGTGTGACCAATTCCCCTTTATATGAGAAGCAACTTTTATGATTACGTAATATAATGAAGTGCAATCAAGGAAGGGCATGCACATGTACAATGAAAAGATACTACGAAAGTTGCTAGGCACACGCAAATTTAATCGCATGCCAGCATTCAAAAACCCAAGGTAGTAGCTCGTAGGCCCTAAATTCAATTGTCAGTGCATAATAATTAGGAGACAACTGATAATGATTCTGATTAAAATTATTTTAGCGGATGTTTCAAATAAAATATTCAAGTGTTATTATTGTGCTAATTCCGGAGGTGAATACACGGCTTGCGCAATAAATGTAAGCCAAAATCACTTTTGTTGATAACAAACACAAGACCACAAATCTCAAGCATTTAAACATTGACAAGAATTTCCTGCCACTGATATCAAAATCCAATTTGTTGCGGATAAGATAATTCAGTTACAATTATATCTACGTAAAATTTAATACTCCAACTGCCCATGTCCGTCTGTAGATTTGTTTATGTAATTTAGTTCTTTATTTGTGCAGCATCACATCGCGCATGCGCACAGTACTGTTGAAAAATGAGTAAAATATACCGGGCAGGCAGTAGTTACAGAAAGTAAGAAATACAAATGTAAGTATTACCAATAATGTGTGCTAAAAATTAACCCAATCCTTCAAATTAGATCACATGTTGCAAATTCCATTCACGATGCGGCCTCATCAAGGGACTTGGAACGAGTGTCACAAATCCTATTATTAAATTCCACAGTAGTTAATGAAAAGGACAACAATGGAAACACTCCGCTTCATTGTTTACTCTCAGATGGTAAAGTCATACATATGCTTTTTATTCTTTGAGAAATGTAGCTGAAATTAAATCTGTACTTATTTATATGCAATTTTGAGAAGTTTGTGACGGTGAAACGTGCAAATCGAATTCTGCTCTAATCGCGAAGCTTCTCCTTGAGGCAGGGGCAAATTTAAATACAAAAAATGACGAGGGTGAAGTTCCATTGTTTCTTGCAGTCAGAAATGAGTGGGAGGAGTGCGCCATGATTCTTTTGCGATCGGGAGCAGATACGACTATTGAGTAAGTCTATTCAGATAAGTATAACTACAATTAAAACATGACCATTAAGAAAAGGCGAGATTGCCAATTTATAGGTTGAAAAATGGAAAAACGTTAGCACTGTACGTGGCGGAAAAAATGCCTTTTGCTATGGCGGAGTTGTTAGACGACTGTGTTCGCCGAGGTCAGACTGACCAAGATGATGCCGATGCCCTCTTTGTGGATTTCCGTCCTTTGCTGCAATGGCCAAAATCTGAATCAACAAATGAATTGCTTCCTCCTACTAGNAGGTCAGACTGACCAAGATGATGCCGATGCCCTCTTTGTGGATTTCCGTCCTTTGCTGCAATGGCCAAAATCTGAATCAACAAATGAATTGCTTCCTCCTACTAGAAATGATGACACCAAGTTCCTTCACAGCCTTCTACATATTTCCAATCGAACAAATTTCTTTGAGCACCCCGTCACGGAATTATTTATGAGACTCAAGTACAATAAATTACAATATATCATCTGGTTCTCCATTCTGCTTCATGTAATTTATTATAATGTTACTTTTATTTATAAATACATATACCTGTATTTGGAGATTATAGTACATTGTTATTTTTGTAACAGCTTGTAACCCTTGCTTTCTACACGGTGTACATCGTATACTTGTACGTAGTTGTCTGTGCCTATGATAGAAACCGAAAGGCAAGCAACTGCTCAGAACAAAATGGATTGAGATTGGAAATATCAACAACTGAGACGTATGGAAATTCATCTGATGGATGCGTCGAGAAATGCGAGAAAAGCACAGCTGCCAACAATATGTCAATAGCCTTGGCAGTATTTTGGGTGATTATGCTTGTGTCCGAAGGAATTACTTTAAAAGTCAAACTATGGGACTTTTGGGAGAAATCTAAATTGGTTTGGATTGTTGCGTATATTTTAATGCCAATCACACTTTGGCCAAGTATTAAAGAGAACTATTACATCAATACGTGGAGGTATCCCGCTGCAGCTGTAAGTAAACAAATTATGTACTTGTTTTCAAAAATTCATCAAATTGAATGGATTAATTGATAAAACTAATCATTTGTCCGAATAACTTTTGGAACACCAAGTTAAATAGCTGTGCTTTTTAAAAGGGTGGCGTACTACTGATGTGGGCACTTTGTATTCAGCAACTTGGGAAAATCCCGCGTCTTGGAGTGTATCTGTCAATGTTTAAAAAGGTAAAAAGCCTGCACTGTACATTGATTTCTGAATATTTTAAGCGCGATATTCTAAAACTTGATGCAGGTTACTATCAGACTAGTGCTGCTGGCTTGCGTTTTCACCCCTCTGCTTGTAGGATATACTTTAGGATTTTACGTCATGGGAGCATTGGTAAGTAGATGTACCGTTTACCGTAGACGTACGATTGGTTTTTCATAAGGATAGAACCTTGTAAAATGAGCTTTTTGGTGAATTTATGTAGAATGTACATCAGGCCTATAGCTTCATGACTATTATTAGTTTGACGGTTGGTGGGCCGGACTACAATGATTTCTTTGATCCTGACCGTGAAACTAGTATTGTTTATAGTGCGGTAGCTTACACTTTGTACTTCTTATTCATCGTTCTGATGTGTGTAGTTTTCATAAATTTTCTCATCGCGTTGACAATCACAGATGTTGAGGTAAGGAAATACTGAACGCGTAATGTTAAAAGTTTTGAACTATTTTGCTTTAAAGTGGACATCAATTCCAGGCTTTGTGGGCGGAGTCCGAAATATCTTCAAAGAAAGATCAAGTTCGATTCATGTATTTATTTGACCGTGTAAAATTCTTTAAATTTGACATTTTCAATCCAGAAGAAGGGCAACACAGAAACAGGTTAGTATTGAAAGATGAATGTTTATATTTTTAAACCTTAGTAATTAAAACTAAAGTGAATTAATCTAGTGGAGTGTACACACTGCGGACGAAAAACCGTCCTTCATTTATTCCTAGAACTTTGGTCAGGAAATTGAAAAACATTTCCAACAATGATGAAAATGAGAACATTTCTTCAGGCAGCAAATCAGAAATATCATTTGACCGAAAAAAACTAGCAAAAAATCCAAGTTCTGATGGCATGGACAGACTTGCGTTGATGAATATCTTGAAGGAACTCGAGCATCAAGTCGCTGAACTGAGAGATGGAATAGGTGCAGATTGTTAATTGAATTGTTCACTTCGAAGCCATCATTGTACATAAAATACAAAACGGATTTCATTTGGGAAATAAAAAATGTTAATTATCTTAATATTCATCGCAATCACTTCTGCATCTTGCAAAGTATGAATGCCATTACAAAAAAATTCAAGTGCACACATTCAAGCTTCTGGGCTTTAAGTTGAATCATGTTGTGAAGCGTACTCAATTGCGGCAAAATGATTACTGATTTCCTGCACTTGTCCTTATCTCTAACCTTGACTGGCATAAACTGTCGAAACCGATAAGCCTGCTATCAGCATACCTTCCATTTGGCGTTTAATGCAAAATATTTGCATTACCTACGACGACAGCAGCTAGGGTGTAGTCGCAAGCCGTGGTATACAATTCGGTGTTTAAATTACAAAAAATGAGTAAACAACTTCATCTCGACCTCAGCTTTGACAATTCCAACACAACATTTACAGGCGGAATGTAAGCAAAATCCAATTTGTTTGTATTAATTATATTTTAACTTACACCACACCACATTTTTTAGTGCTCACATGGATCCACTATCACTTCATGCAGCGGCAAGAGAAAGAAATTTAGAATTGCTGTCCGGGCTTTTGTTGAATTCAAGAGTAGACGAGCAGGACAGCAAAGGAAATACTCCACTTCATTGTTTACTTTCGGATGGTTATTATTTACAATTAAAAATATGTGTATTAATGTAGTATTAAATAATGTATTGTGATTTGCAGTTTGTTCCGGTGAAACTTGTAAGTCCAATGCAGTACTTTGTGCCGAACTTTTGCTCAAGGCTGGAGCGGATGTTAATATTGAGAATAAAGCCGGGGAGGTGCCACTGTACTTGGCCGTGAAGAATGACTGGGAAGACTGTGCCTTGGTTTTGCTGAAATGGGAGGCAGATTCTACTCGCAGTCTTGAGTAAGTTATAGATTTTGTTAAACGCATGAGATTTCTTTAGTTGAGTTACATTATATCTATCTTAGAATGGAAAAAGGAAAAGTATTAGCACTGTATCTGGCGGAGAGAATGCCTTTCGTTTTGGCTGAATTGATGGACTATAGCAGCGTTCGAAGAAGTGAGGATGGAAGCAAACTATTAGTGGATTTCAGGTGCAAACATTACAAAAGCTAATGTGTAACTTCAGATAAATCTTCAATTTGTTGACTTGTATTTCAGTCCAATTCTACAATATTCGAAAACCCCAAAATCTAATGACGAAACGGAATTCATCCACAGTTTGCTTCGAACATCCAGCAGAACAAATTTCTTTGACCATCCCGTCACAGAATTATTTATGCGTCTCAAGTACCACAAACTTCAAGTTGTCATCTTGTTTTCAGTACTTTTACATGTAAGATTTCAACTAGGATTTTAACTCCATTGCATTGTTAAGAAATTTTATCTTGTTCTTTTTCGATGTAGATGGTAACCCTTGCATTTTACACAGCTTACATCATATACTTGTACATTGTCGTCTGCCCGTACAGTAAAAGCCGCAAACAACAAGGCTGCGTATCGGGTTTTAAAATGAAGAGAACCTTGACGAATACTACAATTTACCGCAATTTGATTCTGGAAGAAGAATGTGTAGAACTTTGCGAGAAAAAACGACGCTGCCACATATATGTCCATTGTGTTGGCAGTTATATGGGTGATTTTGATCATTTCTGAAATCATCATGCTGAAAACACGACGCTTCAATTACATCAACAAATATTCCGTCTTATGGATTATTTTCTATGTTCTTATGCCAATTACTTTGTACCCAAGCATAGAGGATGATTACTACATAAGTACTTGGAGATACCCCATTGCCGCCGTAAGTATTCAAATCTATTTCAGGTTGTGTAGGAATACTTAATATACTTTTAACATTTTTTTCAGAGTGGAATTTGGCTCGTCTGGGCACTTTGCATTCAACAACTCGGAAAAATACCACCACTTGCCGTTTATTTGGTTATGTTTGTCAAGGTTGAACCTTTAAAATGTTAGCAGTAGCAGCCACTTAACTTCGGAGTCTTAAATAATTTAAATAATTTTTAAATGCAGGTGTCTTTCAAAATAATGATGCTGGCATGCTTGTTCTTCCCGTTGATAATAGGGTATACAGTTGGATTCTATGTAATGGGTGCAGAGGTAAGCCTTCATCTTTAACACAACTTCAAAAAAGATAATTGACTTCTCAGAGTTAATTTATTTGTCTGAACAGAATATTGACGAAGCCTACAGTTTCCTGACCGTTATCAGTGTTATGGTGGGAGAGCCGTCCTACGACGATTTCTTTGATAAAGCGAGGGAAAGCAGCCGAGTTTACGAATTTGTGGCGTACCTCATGTTTTTCTCTTTCATTGTATTGATGTGCGTCGTTTTTATAAATTTCTTGATCGGATTGACAATCTCAGATATCGACGTAATAACTCCACAAATAATTTACTTGTAAAATTTAGTATTTCCTATTACAATTTTTTGCTGTACACTACGTAGGAACTGTGGGAAGATGCGATGATGTCTTCAAAAAAAGACCAAGTACGACTCATGTACTTATTTGATCGTGTCAAGTGGAGCTTTCTCAACTTTGAAATATTTGAAAGCGCTCAGTCCAACAAAAGCGGCCGGTTAGTCAATTTTAATTATTAATTAGCAAGCAGTTGTTCATTGATGCATTAAATCCATATGTACTTTTAGTTGGGAATTTCCCGTCAAAGTTAAAGGACATCCATCGCACATTCCACGGACTTTGGTTCGAAAGTTGAAACTGTTGTCTGCCCGAGATTATTGTTCGCATCACAGAACAACTGGCTCAGCTTCACGTACGCTAACGCTACGCTCTTTGTCAAATAAAGTCCCGGAAGGAGCTAAGCTTACGAAAAAAATACAAGCACAAACCCAAAGTTTTGAAGCCAAAGAAAATTTGAAAATGATGCATGCAATCCAAAACCTGGAATCCCAAGTCAATGAATTAACAAGGACATTAAGCACCAGCTACTCTCAATCCTTGTAAAAATACCTCAAACAGCTCAAATTTGTGATATGTGATATTTGATTGTGAATGTGATATTGAATCTAGTGCTCGGTTCGAATCGAATCGAATTACACCTCAATTCGATTCGATTCGAGTCTTGGGGTGGATCAATTCGAAATTTCGAATCGAACATTTTGTCTAGTTTGATTCGACTCGATTCGATTCGAAATTTGACTCGATTCGATTCGATTTTTCGAGTTGTGAGGAAGTAATACACTTGTATGTATGTATGTACACACACAAGTGATGCCTGCCGAAATTCCATTGTACGAATTTCAGCATTTGATTCAACAAGTTGTACAAATCTACAAATGAACAAACAAGGATTAAATTACAAAATATTTGAAACCTTATTTATACTGATTTGGCGCCTTTGTTCAAAATCGGCACAGTATTACTCATGCTATGTAACACACAATTCGCATCTAAAAGAAATCAACATTCATTCAATCTACATTTGATTACCTATTCCTCAGTATCTTCAAATTTAAAAACTTTCTCTCTTCCCCTTCAGTAAATTCAATCCACCCTATGAATTATCCATGGAAAGAGCCAGTCAGTCGGTCGCAAAGGTGAAATCCCCACTCAACCTTCGCTACCTTTCCATTTATCTCCACGAATTCCCTCAATCCGCATCCTACCAAAAGGAAAATAGTGTGACTGACTGGAAAACCGGGGGGAGTCAGATTGTGAAGGACAAAAGGTGAATAGGAATCCACATCCAAAAACTCACCGAAAAGCATTGCACGGCATGGTAAGAGAAAACTCCCGCCCGGCAATGCCTTGACATGGGAGGGAAAGTTGAACGCAAGGCTAAAGGCGCCGGGACTCAAACTCAACCCAACATTTTAGATTCGGTTCAACGCAACGGCAGTCGGTCGTGGCTTTCACATTCCCTTCCAACATTATAACTTCCAACCCAAGAGGATGATTCGGGTCAGTTGTCGTTCTCCTCTTCAACTTTCACTAGCGGGAAAATCTTTTCTCGGTCGTGTACTACTACTACTAAAGTTTACGTAGTCTGTCTGTGTACTCTGCTCTGTCGGTATTTCTTGTGGTTCACGGGCGGGATTTCTTGTCCGTGTTTACTCTCGTTCCTGCACTGCAAGCACGTACCCAAGTGGAAGTGGGTAAGGGGTCACAGTTTTTAAGTTCAAAAGTTGTGGAAAAGTGTGATACAGAATAGCGGGGAATTGGAAATTAGAGGAAGGGCCAGGAAAATTAACAGCAGGCCTTAGAACTATTGTTCAATCCGCGTTCAAGGCAATAAATAATTTTCGGTAAGTAAATTATTAACGTGTAATCGTGGGAAGTTATTTGGATAATAATTAATTGGAAGATAGGCGCCGTTACTTACATGTAGATAGCTTTGCTTTGCTGCGGTTTACACTCGTCAAAATCAGAATCAAATGATTGGTGTTTTCCTTGTACTAAGTGTTAGTCAAACATTAATGAATTATTCAATTAACTCTTTCTTTGAGCTCCTCGTTCTCAGAAATTTATTGAGGTGTGAGGCAGGCAATTCCCGTCCGCGAAAGCCTAGAAATGCAAAATGAATTAATTAATTAGACCGACAAAGGTCTAAGAGGGATGCCAATCAACTTTAATTCTGGACTTACATGGCATTTCTGGCTTCTCTTTACTAAAATTGTTGATGAACATTTGAAAAGGCTGAACAAAGGCTCCCATTTTGACCCCATATTTTTCATGCAAGACATCACTCATTGTCTTCATTGTATAACTGACATGCCGTTTGGGTATTGGGTCGGGTGAAAAGGAGGGATTTCCGCCAGAAATTCGCCACTAATATATGTGCGCCCACGACTAGGACTAATTAAGAGGGTTGGAACTAATTTACACATTTCCTGATTGACTGCGAGGAAGGAAGGGATTAGATTGGTTCTAGTCTGCAACTAATACCTAAAGAGTTCATAGATTCCCGGGTTGACAGGGCTGACAAGGTAATTTCGTATAATACAAGTTCCCATGTTTTGTGTGGAGTAATTAGTTCAGGATTAAGCCTCGAGCTGCCACAAACCAAATGTGTCATGGATTGCTCCATTTGAAATGCAAAGATGCTTTTACTCATTTGCCACAAAGGGAAACGAGTGACAGTCGGAACTCAATGAAATGCATTGTCGAGTTTTGAATTATTTGGTTCCTTTCATCTCATTTGTACAATGCCAGAATGCCACAGGGAAATCATTTGTTTTAAACCCTATAGGCAATAACGGGTTGTGATCACGACCACGACCTTGTCCGGGGCTGTGTAATTCCATACTTTTGAAATGAAAGTATTGTACAAAGTTTTATGCTGAAAAGACGTATAATTGCTATAAAATATAAAAGTACAACCCGTCATTAGGAACATGTAATACTGCACTAAAAGTTTTGAAAGCCATTTGGGTAATAATTAAGAAACATTAAATAAATTGTAAAACGCCTTCTAGGAATCAAACTTGGTGAGATTCAAAAAAAGGCTTTTATAAAGAAGAAAATTTCTGTTCAGTTCATCAAAACTGCACTATGACAAATTCTATGGTATAAAAATGAAGGATTCATGACTTTTCCTTATCCTTGGGATAAATTCAAGGTCACAATTAACGCTCTCGGCACTGACAGTCATGGATCCCTAATCCTGAAAGCCGATAAACCCAACTTACTGTTCCGTGACACTCATTTTTCAATTTCCCTCCACTGATTAGCACAAGCAATATGGCCTCCGGAGCAATGACGTCAAGCCCATCAACGGGATCCTTCAAAGTGAACATAGACAAATGTGCCAACTTCATGCGTCAATTTCGTGATCCGCAGAGTCGGGAGCTGAAGAAATTGACAGCCAATCAATTCATGGAAGTTTGGAGTCACTACGATAAAGACGGTAAGCCTTTAAGCACCCACAGCATGCTTTGCTACAGGCGACGCATAATTAAGTAGGAAATCCGCAGCTAACCTATTGAATGTAGACTTTGCTCGGCTCTTTCTCCTCAAGGCTAAACTTGATTAGTTTTTAACTGGAAAGATTATATTGAAGATTTTTATTTGTTTCAAAATTGTGGTGCATTTAAGTATGATATGAGATAGGTTTATTTGAATAGCTTCAAATCCAAACTATTTGCAATTTTAAATAAGCATTTTAAATATGTTTTGAAACGGCTCAAAATTAAAGTTGAAGTCAACCTACGAATGAAGCAAAGCCTCGCCTTGAGATGTACATATTCAAGTTTTCCAAAATTAGTAGAAAACTTTAGAACTCGGACGGCCCTCATTAGTGCAAAACTTGCAAAGTCTACAAATGGCTTTTGCTTGTAATAATTTGTTTCAATTACTTTCATTATGCAAATTTGGCGGCGCTAGGAGTTAGCTTTCAAAAGTTTGGATGCAAGAAAACACTCTTGCCAGGCAATACCAGGATAGAAATAGTAGAAATGAGAAAAGAAAATTTTCTGTCAATTTACAGTTGGTCTATTCTAGTTAATCTCTGAGATTAGATTAGTGCAAGCAGAGGTACACGCAGAGCATTTATACGGATCTAGTAATCAAAGATTCTAATTCGGTTTTCATAAATTTCCTTGGCCTGATTTGCTTCGTTTCTTTTATTTCTCTCAAGTTTGCCTATTACGGAATAAGTCAAATCCCAGAAGTAATAATTTTAATCTACAGTTTAATCAAAATTTGATTTACAGCCAATGGTTACATTGAAGGCACGGAATTGGATGGATTCCTCCGGGAATTTGTGTCCAGTGTGAATTCAACGGATACCAATCCAGAAGTAAGTCAATTTTCTGAAAATATTAAACATTTATTTCATAAATAACTTTGAGCTTGACCTTCTTAAAATTATAGTCAGTTTTATTTGCTATCTAGTCACTAAAGGCTAAGGTTTAATTTTTAATTAAATTTATTATATTTTATTGTCTATTACAGCAAGTTTCAGACGCCATGCTAGTGGAGCTCAAGCAGTGTTTTATGGAAGCCTACGACGACAACAGAGATGGGAAAATTGACATCCGTGAAGTGAGTCCGAAATGCAGTTTCTCTTCCATTTCTACACATTTAAATATTTCCTAGCAATCCAGACTTGATATATTATTTTCCAATTTCCCACGCATCACAACCAATCCCAGAGTGGATTCCTCCCCCCAAATTTTCAATTACCATTCAGGAAATTTGTTCCCTCGCCTTAGTGTGCTCAGCACTAAAGTATTTCCCAAATCCAATGAATGGCAATATTATTACTTCCACGTTTTCTCTCACACCGTAATTTATTAGAAAGGCTGCCCTGAGGCCCAAATCACTTTGAGTAATCGGATCCATATGCCCAGGATGGAATCATTAAATTTATTTGGCCGGAACCCTAAATTGCTCGTCCTTCCCTTGGGTTCACCAACCAATCTATTGTCATTTCCCTTGCCAAATCATCTTGACATATGTGTATGACCCCCATCACATGTCATTAATAGCTATCATGTCAATATTAGCAATTTCATCTATCCACGTCATGCCATGCCGGCGAGCATGTTTTGTTTTTAATGTATTTGAAATGGGGATACCATATACACCTTTACTCGTGATGCACTTTGGCTGGGCAGAGCTAAGATCAGAAAACATGAGCTGAGACGATATGTTGACTTTTTAAAGGCACTGTATAATAGTTTCATGGACAGAATGGAATAATCCGTGACTAAAAATCGATTCCGAACAAAACGAATGAGGAAATATATAGGCACGTACGACTTTCCACACTTTTTCCGTATGCCTTTCACTTTCCTAGAAGAAAAATTCTATTTTCATCGTCTTGGACGAGGGAGTGAAGTGTGCGGGTTGGGTGCCTTATCTGTTTCTCAATTTAACATCATTCACTGGGCGTGGGCTTCTGCATTAGGCTTAGGCATATGCGAGCAGCCTGGCACACACGACCTCACGAAGAATTTACTCAGCCGAGAGCCGACAAACTTATGTGAACATTTCTGTCTAAATATAAACGCAAAGTGAGAGGAGAGCGGGAATTGCAACAGCAGGGAAACTGGACAATCATTTCTGATAAATAATTCATAAATGCTGGAGTTTTTGGAGGGAAAGTCAATTGGATTGCAGTGACTTATCTACGACGGGAAATTATAGGGGTTAGTATATTTATGGATAATGCGGCACGACATGCAGCATAGTAGCGGAGTATTTGGCAATATTGAAATTAAAACGAAGAATAAATCCATAAATTTGTATTCTGTGTGCATATTTCAAATAATTTGGCACAACATGGTTAAAAATAATGCTAATTCCCGTGGTGTTCTATAAATTAAAATGAAATTTTAAAACTACACAAGGCACCAGTGCAATTTACTACCTAAATTAGAGTTCAACAATCATGTATTCTAAAAATACATCCTGGAAATAACCTAGTGGTTAAGTGATTAAATAGGTCAACAGTTAAATTTTAATGCCTGCGTTTGTTTACGTTTTTTGGTATGGGTCCCGAGAGGATGTTGGAAAAGATCTGGGTCCAGTCTCCCATTGTTTAACTCTCAAACTAAAACAGTAAAATCATTTATTTATATTTCCAGTTGGCTCAGCTGCTCCCTATGGAGGAAAACTTTCTTCTTCTTTTTCGCTTTGATAATCCATTGGAGTCTAGTGTGGAGTTTATGAAGGTAAGAATTCTAGTCAGGTTCGTTCTTGTCATGTTTGCTACTTGTAAGTAATCGTAGATAAGTACATTCAAATGTTAGATAGTCAAATTTTCTTAAAATGTTTTTCAAGTTCAGAATCACCTTTGATCCAAAATTATGTTACAAAAGCACTTTTTGTGAAAGCGGTACTTCATAGCATTTCCCATTTTATTCAAAATTATGTCGTCTTGTCCATTTCCTCTATACCCGATGGAGTAGGGCACAGAATGTGGCAAGATCATAAATAAACCAACTTTAGCTGAGCGACTGCAAATGGACTCCAAATTTCTTGTGGGCGAAATCACATTATTATCCTTAAGCCACACATATTATCTGACATGTCAACCTAGGGGCTTCACGTTTTCCTCTTCATTCTTCATTGGTTTGACTTTACCCGTGCGCTCACGGATGTTGGATTCATTAAAACAAACCAAGAATTTTTAAATTCATTTACCATATTTGGTTAATGATGGTGCATATTAGCTTCTCTTCTTATGTCTATGATTTATACCACGCTTTTGGAATGTGAAGTCTAAGGGTCACCGCGAAATCAATTTCTTACTGTTGGTTTGAAAACCCCAAATGTAGGCTTCACATGGTTACATAACGTTAACGTAGTGGGATACAGTTCTTGTCTTTGCATGTAGGAGCCGGCGAACTAAGTCTTCGAACTGGTGGAGAAAGGAAAGTTGGGTAGAAAGAAAGCAAACAAAATGTTTACGACTAAAGTTGAGAGACTTGCCAACATGCTCTACTTCTTCGCATGGCAAAGCTTTCACAATTCTTACTCAATATTCAATTCAACCTGAGTAGACTCACGTCTAGTCATGAACTTTTCTAGTCAGACCCCCGACGCGACAAGGAGTTTTTATTCTGAATTAAGCTAGCCAATTAAATTTAGACAGGTAAAACTTGAAATGCTAGATCTTAAGTTTTATGTTCAAAGTTTTTAGAACCACACTTCTGGTGAGGATTTTTAAACTGTTGTTTCAAATTGTTTGTAGTAGAAATTGTAACTACAATAGTTTCCCATGCACCTAGTGAACAATTAGAAGGAAATTTATGAATTTAAAATTATAACCAAAATTTATTTTCATTCTAGATCTGGAGAGAATACGACACGGATGGAAGCGGTTTTATTGAAGCTGACGAGCTGAAGGTATGAACTTTAGATTCTATCAGTAGGAAGCTGGCTAATTGACGTGTGTTAGAGCACAAGCCGTACGCGAATCACTGGCTTCACTGGAATCTATATATGATATCCATTGTGTGTTTATGGCAATAGAGATTAGAGACCTAGTGCATTTTGCAAGCTCCTAACGAACAAATATCAAAAAGGAACTTGAAGCTCCCAATTTGCTCTGTTGGAAGTATTTATTTGTAAGTAAATTGAAAAAATAATGATCTCAAGTTCCGAGGCACACGGCACGAAAGACACATGCTTCCGTTCACACGGATCAGATTGTATCTCTTCCCAATAGAAACTGCCAACTCCAAGTTGGCAGGGTATAACACACAAAATATGAAGCCATGCCTGTACAAGCAGTAGGAAAAATAATAAAGGAATCACGGAGAAATGTTTTTGGAAACCAAACATTGCCTGCCTCATGCATTGTGCGTTGCTTTTGAGTTGAAAAGAAAAGTTACGGCTGACTATCCATGTAGAAGCAATAACATAGGCGGATATGGATAACGAGCGTGCGGTTGATGCTTGGATTTCCTGAAGTGAAGTACTGGTGTCATAGCTTCTTTTTTTATTCCTCCTTTAGAATTTTCTTCGAGATTTACTTCGAGAGGCGAAGAAGATCAATGACGTCTCTGAAGACAAATTGATTGAATACACAGATACAATGGTAAGACAAACGCGAACGTCCTTGCATTCATCATCCAATACTTCTAATTTCACATGACAAAAGCGAAAGAGTGCAAAATTTACAGTCCAATGTGCACAAAGAGAAGAGGAATTAATTAAAATTCTAAAATCCAATAAAGGAAGCCACGGAATTGTAACTTAATTCTTTTACCCACAAATTCTTCAAAGTTTCTTGTGGCATGGCATGGCTGGAACAGATGGAATGGAATAAAAAGAATCATGTCGGACTTTGTTGAGTGAAATTACATTTTAGGAAGTCTCAATTTCATTATTTTGAGAACTAATCTCTCCCTATTTTTCTCTCTCCAGTTGCAAGTCTTCGATGCTAACAAGGATGGGAAACTCCAGCTCTCGGAAATGGCCAAGTAAGTTTTCTTTGCAACTTTCTCTTGTTGTAAATATAATATATTCACACGCGCGCCTCTCATCAATTCAATGGTGTAATCCACCCACACTCTCCACAATCACGCGAACAATTTTCATTGTCTTTGCCTTTCTCCCGCGGGTAGTTTACTTATTTACGACAATGGCCGTATATTACGTCATGCTTTGTGCGTACATATACAACGTATTCTTTCAAGACCTTGCTTAAATCCTGGATCTTAAATCACGCTTTATTGCGGCTCGGAAGCCCTTTTGCTACAAATTAAGTACAATTTACGTACATAGCCATAATGGCGGCACTTTGTCTCCAATACTGATGCGGACGTGCAAGCGATAAATACAGCAAAAGACGACCTAAAATATAGGGTTTCTTCATTTCATGCACAGTAAAATGACGAAAGCATGGGTCATTCATTTTCTAATTGAAAGTATTAATAAAATAAATTAATTCCCAGGTTACTTCCTGTAAAAGAGAACTTCCTCTGATCGACAAGTCTTCAAGGTAAGCGAGGTATAGACTAATTTTTTTTTCCTTCTCTCTGTCCGTCCGTCCGCATCCGTCGTCTGTCCTTCACTTGTCTTGTACCAATGGTCTATCTGTCCAGCCAGTCCAGCAGTCACGAAAATCGGTTCTTTTGTCCGTTCAGTTCCGCACCCGGAATGTGAATGTCAACTTGAACAATAACCCAATCATCCACCTTGCCATCTGTACATGTCTTGTACATGTGTACTCGTCCTCGTAAACTTTCCTCTCTTGGCATTGGTACTTCCATTTCAAATACAAAAATGCCATCAAATTTTATTCTTACATTGGGAAGTGCATTATTAACGCTTACTACTACTAATCGCTTCCGAATCGAATGAGTGTTAATTGTACCCGCATTCAAACCGAAAGGCAGCAAAGTCACCAGTATTTGAAGAAATTTTCAACAAAAAAAATTATCATGACAAATTTTGCTCCGAGAGCAAAAATTTAAACTGAAATTCAATCGTTTTAATTAAAAATTGAATAATTATGTGGTACTTCTTCAAACACTGGCGATGAAACACCACAGCCAATGTGCAAATCTTTCCTTCCGTCGTCGTCAATGTTGGCTTTCCCCGGCGAAATCCTTCTCGTTAATGATTTATTGTGATCTAATGCAAACCACATTAACACACATACTTCAATCTTCTGTGTACTTAACCTCATTTCCTCTCATGACCACTTCCTACTCAATCTTTATACATTTATTCAACTTCAAAACTTAAAACTTACGCTTTTTTCAATTACATTCCATTTTTCTTTGTCTTAATTTCCACAGTACTTCACAGTGCCGTTGTAACTTAAATGTAGTAGTAAAACATAACATTCACATGTTTTGTATTTGTTCGTTTTATGTGATGTTTGTATATAACACTCTACATTCCCACAGTTTTCAAATTTAACCCTTTTTTTATCTCTTCTTTCCCTCAATTTGCTTGAGCAGGAGGGACTTGAAGTAAGTATTTCAAAAATAATCCTTGCAAAATGCATGCTGTACCCGCGCATGGAAGCTGATGCTTTAAAAAAAACCACCGCAACATGCCAAGCCAACCGCTTCTAAATTTACCACAAAATCACCGCTTAAGCTTAAATATTCTACCTATATATATTATTTGTGATAATTGCCAATTTCATAAGACTTGGAAAATATTTACTACCCTCGCCCGTCATAAACTTAAAGAGCTTTGAATAGTGGACAATTTCAGAGTTTATGGTCAGTGGGGAAATAAATTGTAATGTACACAAATGCTATAAACAGCGTTGGCATTCCATTCGGCGCCCATCGAACCAGTCACGAACCAGTAACTTTCCACCTTCTCCATTTTCTCTGCATTTGGAATTGGATATGAACTTCTCACCACCAGGAGCGGGGTTTTACCCAAAATAATTATCCATGAAGGGAAAAATTTGTGCAAAAAATTCTTATCTCAAACCTCAAGCATTTAACCTACATTTTTCACCTTCCTGTTTCTGACCAAATGGATATATTGCGTGCTAACACATCCACCCCCTTTGACTTTCCCTCATTTGCTACACGCGGTACTCATTCAGTTGAGTATTTATTACCCATAGACCTATGGATGTGGGCTCCAATTACCATTCCCCACTCACCTGACTGATTATGTGACCAATTTACACGAAAGGGTCAAATTTCACATAGTGCTCAAATTCCGTGGATATTATATACGCAATTTATTAAAGTACCTTAATACCACATCTTTCTAGTAGTTTCACATATTTGAACATCCGCGCATATTTCGATTCCTTTTGCATTGGTTACACTGTTTAAATGTCAAAACAAGGGATTAATACAGTTTTTAGTGGTTTTATGTCCAACCCACGCAATGCCCACACTAATGACATGTCTCGATGTCCATGTCTGAAAACAACTTGTGGTATATGGTACTTAATGGACAAATCCACATTATGCACACTAATTACGTACATATTACATGCTTACCATCTAAAATCGCACTAAAACGTTTGCTTTGCAATTGCCGGGCTGAATTACCTTTCTATGGTTATTCTTACAGAGAATAAAACGTAACGTAGGCAGGCTAATCCAGATCCTGAAATTGAAATATAAACTGTTTATGTTGTTTACCATATGGGCCACCACCCCAATTTGCATTTTGTTTGAGGAATAATACATGCAATCACGACGGAAAACGTGTGGAAAACAAGACCTTTTGTTTGAAGTTCATTATGACGAATGTTAATAGCATAGCAGATAGAGAAAAGCGCTTTTGGGCTATACTTGCAATGTTCGTAGTTAGAGACATTCGCATAACATGGAAAATTGCATATTGATTCGTTGTGGAAGCAACTGAATTGAGCATTGCGAGCATGTAATTTTAATATCCCAAAGGAACTCCTTAAAGGAATTAAGGCTCAAGTCTCAAATCTAATAAATTTGATCTTTTCTCTAACCGCATGACAAAACGAGAGTTTTCAATTGCACCTAATTGAATGTATTCAAGCCAGTAATTTCATGATCCTACTTGACCAATTTGAGAAAGTCTTGATTTATTGCCACGAAGGAAGGCAGCGAGCGGAGCATCAATTTTTGAAACTAGGACCTGGGTTGGTCGGTCGGAATAAAGCAAATGAAAGCAATAAAAGCAAATGGCTTGTTCATGGAATCAGTGGTGGAAATTTACGGGGGTAGTACTGTGTAATAAGCCGTTACATTTCTGGGCTGACATAACCAGAATTTATTTTCTCCGGGAATTTTGTAATGGTAATGTGCCTTACTCAAACAATTTTATGGGTGGTAGGAAAATTGGTGGAGGAATCGGAATGGCTTATACATAGTGATGCACGTCAAGAGACGGACGTGAAAGTTCGACCTTCTTTTAGGTTGCCAGAATAATAACCAGAATAATTACGTTTTCAATCAATAGTGCAGGCGCATATAACCCTCTTTAGCTTATACCCACGATAATCGAAAATAAATTCTACGTGTCCTAAATCAACCAATTCCCTAGAAAATCGATCCTCAGTGAAAGTCGCAGGAATCGATAAAACAATTGATAATTCAGCCCTGTGTACTTGTGAACATGGTTAATCAATTTAATTGCAGTTACATGGTCTACAGAATAATTGTTGGGTAAACCTTGTCTATTGATAACGTTAGGGCGCAAAGGCCGTTTATGGAAATGCAACTCAGGGCTACATTTAACCCGCTATTTCCAATTTACTATCTCCAACATTTTGTACTATACGAGTTTCACAATGGAAATCCAATGCGCTTCTCCAACCAAACCACTACCACTACTTAATATACTCCGTTTCAGTCTTGTAAGTTATTCATGATGTCAAGGATTGTAGAAACGTCCATTTGACACTTGACTGGCAACGGCGCGCGGACTCCGCTTTGAAATCTTACTTGACCTGTGTACTGGGTTTAAACATTTGCGTGTTTGCATTAGTCGTGTTTTGTTTAAATTTTTAGCGGCCAAGTCAATCTTAGTTCAGGCAGCGCTAGACTTTGCTTGCTAAATTTCAATTACTAAAATGCCATAAATTTTAAAATCTGTAGTTGAATCATGAACTGAGATGCCATCAAAATTCAAATGTCATAATATTTAACGGTTTTTGATGACGTTGTTGCATGTATTTAGCACCCAAGGCCATGCTATGTGTGAATCTTGGCACAATATGCTCTGCCATTATCATGTCCTTAGATCCGGAGCTGTTTGCTTCGTGTAGAGCAGTGAAAATACGTAAATTTGGAATCTAACTATGGCTGATGCCTTCAGCAAGTTGTGCACTTAGATGATAATTTGAAGTAGTGTTTACCATTGTAGTAAGGAAAATGGACCTCGGTTGAATTAATAAGAGCCGGTTTGCTCATTTTCTTGTTTGCCTTTCCAGGGAGCCACCAAGTTGACGAAGGATGATATTGAACGAGTTTTTGCTCTCTACGACCGGGTACGTATCGCGAGGTTCCTGCATAATTTGAACACCAAATTTCCGTTCAATTATTTATTCATTTGGAGGGACGCGGACGAGGGTGCCGTCCAACCCGGCACCCTGCTCCCAATTTATTATTCATGCATTAAATATGCGAAGCAAGGACTGAATTTTTTACAACTTTCCCCGCATAACTCCCATTTTTTTTACAAGGCAAGGCCGCTAGTCCGACTGAATGTAGAAGCGAGGCGTCAAAATAAAACGACCACATCAAAAGAATAAAAGCTATTCGTTTGTTGATGAGACCACCAAGGAATCTTTGTGTGTTTCAGTATTCAGATATAAAATGATGCATTATCTAATTCCGAAGTGGGCAATTAATTTGTTAATCTCCTATTAAGTAATGAAATGGCTAGAAAGCGTTTTTGGCATCAAAAACGTTTAGTTGGGTGGAGCCGAGCCTAGCCCAGCACTTTGAAAGACTAATGGCTAATTTAATTCAGAGTGGATTAACAAAATGACATCCTTTGTTTCACAGGATAACAATGGCACAATAGAGAATGAAGAACTCCGGGGATTTTTGAAGGATTTACTGGAGTTAGCTAAGAAGGTGATAGATTCCTTCTACTTTTTTGTGTTTCACTGTTGATTATAGAAATTGATCGACAAATGATACTGAGCTACCATGTCAAATGGTTCTGGCTTCAAGTAATTTAGTACACAATTAAAATGTCCTCTCATTTGCTTTTTTTGAAAGGACTACGATGCCCAAGACCTGCTAGACTTTGAAGACACGATTCTCCAAGGATGTGATTCAAACCGTGATGGGAAAATCAACAAGAAGGAATTGACCATGATTCTGCTGGCTCTATCCAAGCATACATCGGATGAATAATTAGTCCTCTGCGCCTTTTTCTCTCGTCTCTAATCCGCAGAAAGACATTTTCTCAGCATATTATACCGAAAAATGTTATATTATTCAAACCTCCTACATTTCTCTATGCACCATTACACAAAATCATCAGCATTCAGCACATGCATTAGATTATTATGAGCAAAATATAACATGAAATTGCACATACATTATGTAAATATATGAAATACTTCGTGCTAAATACGTAGATGGGCATGTACCTTATTGCTTAAGGTGGAGGCTTCAAATTATTATCAAAGTTAACTAAAGAGTCCAATCCAAGTGTGCTAACTACATATTCTGCTAGGCATCCATAGTAGCCCAGAGGGGTTTAAATATCCATTATTTCAACTAACTATTTAGTTAATTGGTGTATTTCTTAAAATAATAGTTTTTCCTTGTACAAATGGTTGGACGTTATTGTGCCGGAATTCACATTTATGGAGGGTGGAAATTCGGAATCCTTCAATTTATTAATGATGTTTTCTAGTTTTAAGGCTATTATTATGTAACAAGGGCGTAGAATGCGAGAATACCTTAAGAAATAATTGAACTGTGATGCGAATTGATAGGTGTGTGTGTGTGTGACTTTAAGCTAACGCCATACCTCTTTGTCTGCCTTTCCCATTTATCAAATTCAGAACTCGACAATGTCGAATATTGGATTCCATACACCATTCTTCAGATAACATGCATTTAATTAAAACCCTATCACTTATTGACGCGTATTCAATGGAATTGACGTGGCTCCGACGTGTAATTCCACAATCCTTTTGAATAATTTACACTTACTTGACTTTCCCGTTCAAATTTTTTTTGCAAATATGTATGTGTGTACTAGGGGGCTACTGGGTCGGTCGATATTTGTACCATACCCCGGTCCACTTTCCCCAAATACATACCGTACGTGCGACTCAAATGGAATGGAGTACGTGGTGTACGTAATATATATGTGCGGTGCACACATGCCATTTGTATGGGAGTTGAATGCTAATGAGATGTGAAAGTCCCGCATTGCAAAGTTTGTAGTGGCATTGTCATAGTGGGTAAAATTTATTTCAGTTCCCGGTGGATTTGGATTATGTGGGAAGGGATATGGCGGGGGGCACTCAGAAATTAACGCACAATGTTATATAAATTATGATATCCCGTATGCGATGCACATGAGAAATGTATGTATGTAATGTATTTGGGGCGGCTTTCCGTTATGTCTTGTCCTGTCAAATTTTAAATGCCATAAAATAGTGACATTTCCGGGGGAACAAATGAACATTTCCGAGAAATTCACAGGAAGCCATTATTATGACAATTCGCATGTAGTACATTGGATCCGGCTTTCTCTTCGTTGTATTGCGAAAGCCTCGTTGGTTTTTTGGATTCGAATGAATGAAAATGAGAAAGAAAATGCTGTCATTTCTGCTGGCAGCTTGACAGCATCAAAAGTTGCATGGGTGAGTGAGTCGACTTCTGGTAAATACTCTTTTCTCCATTTCTGTCTATCTTTTTCCTTCCTTTCAACGTCTTAAGATTTTGGAAACCCTGTTTATCTATTTGGTGGGTTGACATTGTAGTGGAGTGGTGGCAATCTGCCCCCACGCTGAGCCGCTGTGCATTGTGCAATTGACAAACTGCGAAGTATAAGTATGTATGAATGTATGATGGAGGAGGTGGGGTAAATCTTTCGCAATGCGAACATGGACAGGGCAATGGAATTTAACTGCAAAGTTAATAACCTATAATTTTGTAAGTTCGGTATGTGAATATAATAGAGGATGGACCCCGGGCGGGCATTATTGAGTTTAGCATTCCCAAAATTCCTAAACATTTACTTGAATCATCCCACAACAGAACAATTTATCGATCAGAATGTAAAATTCCAATTTCCGAACCACGCGCCAAGCTACAAATACATTATTTCAAAACCATTATTCAACGTACATGTCAATTTGAATCAGGGCGGTGCGGTCATGTCATTTATAGCTTGTAACCAAATTATGGCTCTAATATTTTCTAAAACACACATTCCCTTAGGAATTTCACATCATTACTATATGCAAAACCCGGAAGCGGAAATAATAATTCAAATTCCTGGAATCAAATTTCCTCATGAATAATGAAACATGGAAATAAAGAGTTTTCATTTCTCCCTCCGCGCCGCGCTGGGTTAAAGATTGGGTCAGAATTTCCAAAGTAAAAATATATGGGTGTCCGTGTCAGGTCGACAAAGCAGCAACGCTAATACGCAAAGCAACGCACGGGGTTTATCCAGTTTGCTTAAAGCGTGGAAAGGTAAACTTTGGTGGAATAATTAATTTCTGGGCCAATCAATCTACCCGTCATGAAGTCCCCGAAGCCCATATCCCTTTACATGAATAATTTACGTGTGAAGTGTTGGTTGGGAGTAATGAGGTGGCCCCGTATGTGCCATTGAATCCATACCTGAATGTGTAAACATTATAATTAGAGAATCCACTCAAAATGGCAAGGCAAAGGTTCGTGGTTGGTTTTGACCTATTTAAATGCTCTCTCTTGTATGGAAAATTTGAATGTGTGCTGCGCTGATGTTGTTGTTGGTGCTGCTGCTGTGTTTAGTAGATGTAAATTAACTTACGTACTATGTAATAGTAACTACATTAGTATCGATATACCTATAACCGAGCTCAAAAAGCATCGAAAATTTTCGAGCTACCTGGTAATATAAAACCGGTCGGTAGAAAATTGCAGGTTTCTAAACTAGCGACGCAGTGAATTG
>JAAXYW010001051.1:0-25886 GCA_036851895.1 Orthonychiurus folsomi
TCGCACCAACACACAGTAGTACACACCTACGGTACTCCCGGATTTAGTATATTACATTAATTCAGAGTGGGAAATTTTGATATGTGAAAAATATGACAAATTCTTGGAGCGCACAAAAAATGAACCGAAACTCTAATATAAGTGGTTAGGCTTGTAATATAGCTTCTCAAATTTAAATATGGTAACCGCCGCTTCAACTCCACGAATAAACGGCTCCTTGACATTTAAAACTAGAAAATTCTTTCCACCTCCAATGCACCAGACCCACCACTGCGTTTGCGCTACGCAGTTTAATCCAAGTTGCGAATACGTATCGATGTATGTATAGATTTAATACCCGTCCGTCCAGTACAAATGGCCCAATAGAGGTCAAAGTGATTGAGTGCTTACAGCCACAGCTACAACTCAGCTTTAAAAATTCAACCTTCAAGTTCCGTCCTCCATCAGCTTACAGCATAAAATTAAGACTGACGAGAAGATATACGATATACTCAATTTACTGTTCCGCAATGCGTCTAATTATTCCTCCTAAAGCTTCAAGTCTCGTGCCATGCTATGCTATGCTATTTTAATTCAATCCATTCATCCAAATCCCAGTTCCAAACTAAGCCCCATTTTCTTACTACTTCCTTCGTTTTTTTTTCCGTTTTAAGTCTTAATTTCAAATGATGACGCACCAGAGCCACCGCACCGTCAAAATGAATAATTCATACATAATTTGGATTTATTGGTCTTGTTTTGTTTAATCATACTTAAAATCCATATGGGACGTCACATCGAATCCGCAAATTCCATATGTACCTTAAATGCGCCCGGCTCGAATTTTTCTAATTAGTTGAGCCGTAAAAATCCCAGGGAACCTTTTTTGCCATTTCGTTTGGCGAATTGAAAGAAGGAAATGAACGGAAGGAGAAAGCAATAAAGTTGGAAGTTGGATTGGAAGACGCAGTGCGGCGGCGGGTGAAGGATAATAAAGTACTACGTTTCCATTCCCCTTTACGTCTTGTGTAGGATACGAAGGCTTATTGCTCTCCTCTCTGCGTCACGTCCCAAACTCAACTATACAGCCTATAAAATGCATACAATCTAATATAATGTAAATTGCTAATCAATACTTTAGATTTTCATTTCACTCCTCGCCTACGTACGTACGTCGCGTCCCCTCCCTTTCCTCCACGCCTATCCCTATCCAATGCGTCCCGAAAACTTTCACACTAATCTTTGGAATCTGGAATTGGGCTTGGGTTGAGGGAATTTGCGTCTGCGCCTTTCGTGGCCCTAAAACACTTTGAGTGGAATTTAGAATAGCCAGCCACCCTTTGTTCCATGGCCCAAATAGTTATGTAAAATGCTATGTATGGGGAAAGCACAACGGACAAAGAAACCCGTGTCATGTTAATGTCAGGGGCAGCCAGGGTCGGGTGGTGCGAATATTGAATATTTCGTCAATTTACGAACTCGGAGTGGAATTGCTTTGGACACGGCCCTGGCATTTGGCGGGAGTACAATCGGATCAATTTATAATCTGCAGCTAGGCAAGTACGTACGTACATTGTATGCCCGCATGGGAACACGACGGAGGAAGAAAATTAATGCTTCGAGCATGCGGATTCCAAAGTGCGATGAAAGTCATAAACATCCCTTGCAAAATCTGGTGCAGACATTTGGAATGGAGAATTGTTCAATGAAAATGGTAATTTCATTGGCGCCCCGCGTCCCTGGTTTTAATATGGAAAATCAAATCAAATGCATAGGCGGTCTGTTGTTGAGGGGAAAGAACAAAATGCCTGTCACACTCAAGAGATTTGGTTTGGGTACATTTTGAAATACATAATCTTTCTTTGTCGTACTCGTAGTCTATAAAAATTAATTTAACTAGCGGCGTTAATTTACTTCCCCGTAATTGCAATCAACTTTCTCACATATTTCAAAACTTACGTAGAATTAACCAAAACCAATATTAATTTGCTCTGCACCAATTTCAAACAAGGAACCTAAATCCTAAAGGAACCCAAATCCTTATGTATTCAGAATGAAAGAGCGGATTAGGAGAAAAGATCAACATTTGTTAAGCCAAATTTCCATTACAATACAATAAAATTGCATTCATCCTGCCGTGCCTTGAAGGGCACAATAGAATTTGGGATGGAGATGAAATTACTGGAAGGATTGTGTTGAATCAGGAGTAATGTAATCGGTTGTACGAGGAAGAAATATTGAACGGGACATGGTTTAGATTTTGGCATACGAAGATCCGCCTGGAAACAAATCTTCCTACCGTTACGCCGTCGTCCTTGTCGGGAGCATCCCATGGGATATGGCCAGGCCAGACCAGACCCTTGGCCTTTGAAATGTCCTTGCAAGATTTCTATTACGCAAATATCGCAATAATTTAACTCGGATTTTGATTAAGTTGCTTTTCCCTGTATATCAATGCCATCAATTGATTGGATTTAGGGTTGACTTTATTGCCTTAGGTTTTGATATATTGGTCAAGTAAACCTCAAACAAACGTTATCAAAATTGGACAAGGGAATAAATCTTGACGCACTACATCATAAACATAACTATTCAATCCAAAAAAAAAACTATAACAAAGAGGACCTAGAGATCTATTTTAAACTTTACAACTACTTAATAAATATGTGAAAGGAAATGTGGCATCCAAATAAGCATGAGCCAATTTTGCAAATTTAACGATTACAAACCAATCCCTGTCCATTGCTCATACTTCCTAAACAAATGATGAGCTACACAACACAACGGTTAAATACTGATGAGACAGATAGATAACCCCTGCTATTACTGACCATGGACGACCACGCCCATTGACGGATACTTCCAACACAGGAAAGCGTTCCATGATGGATTTCCTTAATAATTATTAGCACTTTGGGATTCCATGTCCAGTCAAGTCAATGACTGGACAGTGAAATCTGTGCCTGCCTGCGAGTGTAGTCCAAGTTGCCTAAGATGAAAATTGGTCATTAAAAATAAATGTGGAGGGTTGGATGAAGCCACTTCAGCTGACAAGGACAAACATGTTTCCAGTGGGAAGAGGAATTATTAATATGACTTCCACTAGGAGCTCCAACCGCCCCTCTTTGACAAGTGGGAAATGGATTTACAAAACCGTAGTATTGACCAGGAGAGCCCAGTCTCAAGTCCCAGTGTTCAATTTGACACAAACCAACACAAATACAAATGAATAAATGATTTTAGGCTAGTTTCAGGTGAGAAATCATAAATTAAACTACTTTACAACATGATGACCAATGTTTCTGTGTAAAAGCCAATAGCTTCACATCGCGTAGCTTAAATTTCGAAATTAATTGCAAAATGTATCAGAACTCAAAGTTTGAGAAAACGCCTAAATCAAAACCTTAGAAAATTAACACTTATACATTTTGTGAAAAATATTATAAATTCGGCTTCAAAATCTTTCATTCAAAACCCCAAAGTCGGAGTCCTGTCTCCAGAAAAAAAAAGATTTAAATTTCTCTTCTCTGCTCCGTCACCTCCTTACGTTGCACGCATAGGATGCATTAGGAGATTTACACAATGATAACGAGATGATGGCTCTGAAAAGCATATTGCATGGTCTGAATCGAACCATACGAAATTCATGAAAAGGTTAGCCAAGCAGAAAATTCAAGCTGAAGCAAAAGTCAGGCGAAAAGATTTTCCCTTTTAGAAAAAAAACGGTTCAGATATTCTAAGAGCTAAGGCACGGCACAGCACGGCAAGGCAATGGCTTCACACACGATGCGGTGTAGACGACGTGGACATGAACGTACGTACCCAGTACCCATACCAGCACATTTGAAAAAAAAATCTATTTTGTTCAAATCGATTTAAGGATCCAGGAGCACGGAGTAAAGTGAAGGAAGTCATGCATGGATCCCAAGGAAAAAAAATTCGATAAGATGATTTGGAATACCTTTGGAGTGGCGATGGCCCGGAATGTGTGTATGTATGTAGATAAGCACAAACACCACCCTTAATCGAATTTGAATTCAAAGCATCCAATTCACGAAGGAAAGGAACCGATTTTATGTTGAAAGTCCTAAGCAGCGAACGAACAGGGAAAAGGGACGAAGTCAGGCTTAAAAATCAGAGCAACTCCCATCCATGCCCTGGCGTATGCGTACAATGTGTGAAATGTGTGTGTATTTTACGTTCATATTTGCTTGGGAAAATTCATGTTGGAATCCAAAGGTATGCATGCCCTCCTGTCCCTGGGCTTGTGTAAATGTATTTAAATGATAAATCACTCTGAGTGTCGGAGAGCACGGAGAATTGCTGAGAAACCCGAGGTAGTATGGCAAGGTATCCTAGGAAAATGTAATTTAGCATGGTCCATATTTCATTCCTTGGGATCCCTCTGAGGATTTCAATGAACCCAATCAAAATCCTAAATCTAAACTTCTCAAAATTCAAGTAAATTACAGGTACCCCTATGACACAGCGCCGTAGTACCTTGATAGACGTATACCATGCCATGCAAAATAATATTTTCACAGGCCGTCATCTAGCCTAGAATGTGAATGCCAATGGTCGAAGTAAGAACTTCCCCCTCCCGCCATCATCGCTCGTTATTTTAAAACAAAACAAATATTATTCCTCGAGATTATTCAGACAGTTTGGAGTCAAAATAAGCCAAATCCCGCCTCGTCTATCTGCAATGGAGCCAAGCGTCTTCTCCAATACATGGGGAAGAATATCATCCTTCCAGATTTCCACCATCTTGTCTGGTCTAACCCTACACTACGTACGTACGTTACGGGTTCATTTTGGACTTCAATCCGAAAGGAGGTCGTGACGGGAGTGCAAATAAAATAAATACGACAACGGAAAGACGGGAAAGTTTTCATGGGCAGGAGAATTGAATAATCAGTGAGCCGCTGCGACCTGCGACGTACGTAACGTTAGGGTTTGGATTGGACGGACGAAGCTCCTGGATCCATCCCATGCTTCCCTGAGTTTTGCTAATCTATTAAAAGAAACTGATTCCCATTCCAGAACTCCAAAGTCCCCAAAGCAATTCCTTTGCAATGCATTGGATTTGTTTGCAGTCTTCTCCGAATCCAATTATTCTTCCCCGCCCATTCATCCCCCCATCCGATTAAATCCCATTGTTGTAAATCCCCAAAGATCAAACTCCAATTTAAGACTACAATGAATAATGAGTGATTTAATGAATAAATAAGTAGTAGTAGAGGGGATGCATGGCTGGACTGCAAATTCCAGAGAATCCAACATGGATATCAACATCCTAAAACTCCAAGTCTCAATGAAACACATGGAAAAGAATTCCGCACCTTGTTTATTGTTACCAACATACTCAAACCGCGTGCGCGTGTCATTTTGAACTCATCTATCTCCATCCCGTGCCGTGACAGCAAGTTCTATAATATAATCAAGCTTAAAATTTCATTTTAAATCTTGACGGGATTTTACGACCAAGTACATGTCAACCCAAGAGTTAATCCGAGGAAATCCAAATGAGCTTTACCTTCCAAAATACTAAAATACGAGCACACGAACCTTACACCTTTCCCTGGGTTGGTAATGGACGAGGACAACGGTCCTTGGCGTCGAAGCCCGGGAGCATCAGCCGACTTAACTTTCGTAAATGGAATCTGCGTATGTACGTACGTACGGATTTTGGAACCTTAGCTCCGGCAGCCGCCAGCCTTCCAGGACGCGGGAGGAAAAGTCGGTCCGGGGAGAAGGTGGTCCCATGGGATCCAAAATTATATTGAATTTTGGTCGAATTTTCAGCGCAGTCGTGCGTCCATAACATCTCCGCGTACGCTGATGCCACTGCCACGCCACGGTCTCCCTTTTTTTGCCCTTCCTACGTACGTACGTGTACGTAAGAAAGCTAAACTTTTGTGCCAATCTCAACCTCTACTACTGCTGCTAAGATTTTATAGAACCTTTACTACTACTACGTCTAGTCTTCCTCCGAATGTATACATAAGTAGTATTACTTTTGGGCTTAGAAAACGTCACACTATGGAACGGATGGACGGAGAAAGTTTGTATGCCTGATTTCCTCCATTTCGTTGGCACCAGATTGCAGTTGGGTTTCTGAATTTCACTGCACCGACCGGCGGGTATAACGTAACCCTCAAGTTCCCTCAAGTTTTTATTTATGGAAAAATTTATTATTAAAGAGTTGAAAATGAAATCACTCCTACATAGCTCCAAGGACAGAGAAAATACTTATTAGAATTTTGGCGGCTAGAAATTAACGCATAGATTTTAAGGAGTTTCACGCCGAATCAAAAAAAAAATCATATTTACACCTCCAGCAATGAAAAGAAAGTTGGGTCTCAACCAGCCTCCACGGGGCGAGTTTAAATTTGAGTAATATTAAGCTGCATGCATGCACATGCAAGTATATCTAAAAATAAATATTATGTTGCAAGCATGTACGTGGAGCACAAGGACCAATTAAGTNAAAAGAAAGTTGGGTCTCAACCAGCCTCCACGGGGCGAGTTTAAATTTGAGTAATATTAAGCTGCATGCATGCACATGCAAGTATATCTAAAAATAAATATTATGTTGCAAGCATGTACGTGGAGCACAAGGACCAATTAAGTTGTGGCTCTGATTTAGCGATTGATTGAAGTTAGGAGAGGAGGACAGCGGAAGCCAGAGGAATGAAGGGATCCTTGAATGAATTAGAATTGAATGAAAGATGATTAAAATGTTCCTTAATTTCAGGGGGTGTAGTGGTAGTGGCAGTAGCGTGCGTAGCGTACGTACACCACCCTCCAGTTCGTTGGCCGCCGTTGATAATTTCCCCCTTCTGGAAGTGGTGGAATGGCAATGTTCTCTTTTATTCAATTGAATAAAAGAGGAAGAAGCCCCACCAACCACCACTCCCGTTTGTTCCCTCCTTCATCTCCAGCAGCAGAGTGCGAATGAAATTTGCACGAGGGCTTTTGCTATTCCAGAACTTTACTATTGCTATTCCAGCACTAGCACTAACACTGTATGGCGTCCACCCTGGGTCCGTCGTCTTTATACATATACATACATACATAAGGACAAAATACACGCGGCTACACTACAGGATGGAATGGACGACGACGCGGGATAATAAGATTAGGACGAAAAATCCCAGACTCGACCCTGGGTTGGAAGATCCAGGCTCTGCTGGAACTGCTGGAGGAAAATCTCCAACCCAACTTCCCCCCTTCCCCGGAATTTGGTAATCGAAGAACGACGGACGCCCAACTCATTTTGGGACTTGCCCGCGCCTAAGCTTTTATATTCTGGATCCAGCCAAAGGCCAGACCCCAAAACCCCCTTCATTAATTCCCCCCACTCAAAACCAAATGTGGAATCCTCTACAAAATTAATTGCTGAGGCTATTTCACTTTTCTTTGAACCGCCATTCCCGCCAGTTTTGTTTATAGAAAGATTCCCAGGCCGGGAGAGTATATACAATGTATATGGGATATTTTTGTGGGTGGAGTGTCATATTACTCAACCTGTAAGTCATTGCTGAAAAGTTAGCAATAAGGAATGAAGTGGGCAATTACGAAGTGAATGCTAATTAGATGGGGGTCAAAAGTGGGAGTTGAGTCAAGGGACAAAAGGCTAATTTAAAGAAGAGCGTCATTCCGTGTGGTCCTTAATTGCTGGTAGGAAGCATGCGCGGCGCGGAACGTTCCTCAAATACATTTCTTGCCTTGTTTGTATTGGATTTTGGGTTTCCCCCTTTGAAAATTTCACCTTCGTATAATTTTCAGATTCAACGACGAAGACCGGAGTCCATAAGTCAGGTTGGCCTATGATTTCTAATTATTGGCATACGGTTAGAGCTTTCAGCCCAAAGTGATTAGCTTTTAGGATGATTGAAGGGTCCAGCGAGCACTTCGCTGCACATGTTATAGTGAATTCAAATTAGATGAGATGACTGCGCGTAACCTTTTTATGTGTTACTGGCTAGGTGCAAAATATGTACATTTTCTAGCGGAACCCAAGTTGAAACAATTCCCTCAATTTTAAAACATCCCATTTCTAATTCTAAGAAACAAAAATGTCGTTTTCCTTCCCCGACCAAAACTCATTTTACATTTTATTAAATGAAAAAGTCAAAATTAATTAAAGGCCATGTCCGTTCCTCCTCCATCTTCCTTAATATCCAAGCCACCCTTTCGCCAAGAGCCTTGCCTTCCTTCAAATCCCCGGAACTCAAACCTAAAACTTCATCTCCATTGCATGACATTTACTCCTTTCCCCGTCTATAAACGTTACGTTAAGCCTAGCGTCTCACCAGACCAAACTTCATTTTCTTATTTCAATACTCCTAAACAAATACACAAAACTTCAAACACATGGACTAATTAAGTCTGGAACACGTCCGTCCGTTCGTCCAACCCTCTGAATTCAATTCCCTTCGTCCCCCTTCCCCCCCCCCAATTTAATTTCATCTTTCAGCCCATCCAATCCTTTTCCGTTCTCATTACAACCTCCCTTCATCAACACCATCCATTTTCCCGCCCCTGTACCCGCCATATGCATAGCCCACAGTACAGTGCAGTGCAGTGTACACAGAAAATCGACAGCAACAAAATCCTGCAGTTTCCACTGCACAGGCGTCCCCGTCCCAAAACCCGTACGCGGGTAGATAAATAAATCAAAGGATTTTGTGTGTTCCCAGCCTCATGGAAGGATTTCAAAGCCAAAAACCAAGGAAATTACGCATTTCGAGCCATAAATACGCATCAAGCCACTACAGACAGGCTCATGGGCTCCGCTTTCATTTGTGCCTTTTAATTACGACGTCAATTAAAAAGAGAGCAAAAACACAGACACAGCTAATTGAAAGATAGCAAAGTACGCGTCGCTCTGTTTGTGTTTACAGGACGACAATGCATTGGAAAATGTAAAAACTCATACAGTAGAAGAAAGTCAAGTGGAATTGTGGGTAGTGGGTGGATTCATTCATCCATCTGCATTTTCTACCTGCGGCAAGCATTTTGCATTACACCGCACCGTATGAAAATGCGTAGTGGATGTGTAATGTTGCAGGAGCGCGGTGTACGCGGTGAGACTTCCCGTGTGGTTTCCCTTTGTTTTTCAAAAGTCAATCACTCCCTTTGTAAACTGAACTGTGGCGGAGGCATTCCTTGGGCCTTTTGGATTCACACGAATGAATTGGAAGAGTTGAGGGATCGGTATGGTTGGTTGGATGACATTCAAAATAAAATCTGAGATGATTACGTCCACTCAAATCCGCTATTCTTTATGATCTTACTTTCAAGATTGAATTCTTACTTCTTTTTTACTTGTAATGGAAGTTATTCGGGTTGTATTGCAATTTGCACAAAACAAAGCTCATATGGCTTTCATATGGGACTGACTGCCATTCAATGTTTATATTTATTTAATTATTATGCGCAAATCACACTAGGTCAGAACGGAAGCTCGAATGGCAATTTAGATGTTTTTATATTTACATTATTATACATATAAATTTTTATGTACATTAACGCCAATAAAAATTCAATGTTTTCGTGGTCGGTATTACTATTATAAGAAGCTTCGTTAGTATGCGCCCCTCATTTTACGTTCACAATAATAACTAAATAATTTATATATAATTTATATATAATAATAATATTTTACCAGTATAATTCCATCAAATGAACGTAATATCAAACAATGTGGATTTATTTGAATGGATTCGACTCGTGCCTTGCATGTCCCGTACCAGACATCCTTAAAAAAGGTCAAAATCCCAGATGTATGGAAACCTGGTTGGTGCAGTTGGAAATGCAGAGTAGGATTTGACACGGGAAATGAAAACAAACAAATCAAATGCAGAGCAGATTTATCATCATAAACAACAATCATTATTGCCATCATCCTGGCTGGGTCGTGTCTGCTTGCCAATGATTTTAAAGCTAGACATTCCCACGTCCCCTGCCTCATCCTAAGCCCAGCGGCATACAAAACGCGTACCACCAACGTAGTCCCTGCACAAATAAGCACAAGGCAATGGACTTGGCGTGAAAAAAGGACCGGAGTTGGAAATAGAAATTAGGGACCTCCGGCACGGTGTACGTAACTTTACATTACATTTATCTTTACCTTGGAATTGGACTCGTCTCAAATCCACTCCATACAATTCCCAATCCCTTGTCAATTCGTATCGCACTGGATTTCAAACCAAACGGAGCTTCAAAATTTGTTGTGGGCACCACAATAACATGTATGAAAAGGGATTATGTCATTAAGCAAAAGTTTTGTCAAACTTGTAGTATGTCCGTGTCGTGTCTGTCAATGGACTGTTGTGTTCAGGTTCCTTTGTTCACGGTGCGGTGCGGTGCGACACACACACAACGTGATACTTTGTTGCACGAAATAACGAAGACTAAATAAGACGTTTCCTTTTGAAAAATCAACTTTCTCGGGAATAATTCTACACCTACTTAACATACACGCATCCCACGCAATCGCGTTTCTTACAAGCATACAATTTCCCATCAAAAACATGCCAAGCCAAATTCCTGCCAATTAGCTCCATTGACCAAAATCATAAGAATTTTTCAAAAACTGTGCCTTCAATCCGCCACACCTGTACCCTCAACCCTCACCCTCTCGCCGATTTACCCTATTTAACCCGGCCATGACCCCGGGAATCCACCCTCTCAATTCAATTTCCATTCCATTCCCCCCACCCTCTCAAAAAGGAATTTGGCCCAATTTTTAAACCCTTCGCCCTTCCCCCTCTCCCTTCACTTTCCCCCAAATCAAATCCTGTTGTGGGTCCTTCAAATAACTACATCCCTCGTACGTTTTACCTTATACAATACTATCGCCTGACATGACATGAAGGGGGATTCCCCTACCAAACCGTACGTACGACACGGCACGACGCGGCGGTTCACCGGAGTAAGTAACAAGTGTATTTTCCTGCTCCCTGCTTCCGCATGTGCCAAGGTCTAGGCGAGGACGAGGGAATTCCATGGTTCCCATTCATAAAAACCGGTGGTAGAGGAGGGTGCAGGTAGGTAAGATAACATATCTTCCCCACAAAAGTTCAAATTGCCATAAACACGCGCTACATGAATCCCTTTCTTTTCAAGGAACAAGTGTCAAGTGGATAATTCCCCTACAAGTGTATTAAATGGCAAAGGGGAGGCACCCTTCTCTGGGTCAACGTCAAAGGGATGAAAGGGTATCCCTTTGACGTGTTATAGAGACCACAACCACAGGTTATGTATGGTTCAACTTTCACCTCTAGCCAGCCCTTACTATTTTATGCGATGTCGTGTTTTCCCCTCTAAAATTCACCCCTTTCGATTTTATTTTTATTGGAATTGAAGTCCTGAGTCGTAAAAAACGGACCAGGTCTTTTCCTTTCCTGAGCCTATTTTCCCTTGTGCTGCATTGTGGGTAGCATGTTATATTGAATTGACAATACATAAATAATAAAACCTGATCCAATTCCACCTGTGTTACCCAGGGACATGGGAAATTCAAATTATAATGGGGACAAGGGGAAAAGGGCGGGAATACAATACAAGATATTGTAATTCGAGACGTAGTTCTATTCAAGTTACAAGCCAAGTTGAGATATCATGTGAAAGAAGGAAAATAAAGTTCAAAATACAACAGAAAATAAAATCCATCCATGTTTTGTAGTCCACAACTTCAAAAGTTTATCCATATCCCCAATTATAATGGGTTATCGGTACAATGAGAGTGGACTTGCTTGACGCCTCACAATACACGTCGACTGGGTTACAACGACGGAGTATTAGTATTACCTTATTCTAGAATTACAATTTATTCCTCCCATTGGAAATATAATACGTAAATACAATGTGTGTACGTATCATGGGAAATTGATCTGGATCCTTTCTATTTCCAATTTAACCAACCAATGGTAATAGAGCGGTCGTAGTCGTGGTCGTAGTCGTGGTCGTAGTCGGGTCAATTTCTCCATTTTCGCCCGCCTAACATGGTCCATACTACGCATGCTCATGTTTCATACCAAAATTCGATACCAAATCCAAAATAACACACCAAATAACCCAGAAATCCACAACTAAACAATGTCGTCATCATTTTTAAGACGCCATACCCTAAAAAACGTTATTACCTTTGTAAATTCGACAACGAATTAGTATTTCCTGACTTCGTAACGTACAAAATCCTCCTTCAAGTCAAGAATAGCACCGAAGCAGCGCCGAAGTTCTCAAAATGATTGTAGTTTTTGTCCCCGACTACATCCAGCCACGTCGACTTTTGGAGGGGAGGAAGGGACGACGATGAAGACTCAAGTTCCTCTCCCACCGTCTGTGTATGTTATGAGGCGAGTGTGTCTCGTGAGTTATTAATATTCTGGAAGTTTTTTTTATGGAGTGCCGGAAGTAACCTTGGATTGACTCAAGGGCTCACGTCGACGTCACAACAATGCACATGCCCATACCACAACCAGCCAGCCTTTCCCCCTCTGTATTGTAGAGAAATTCAATTTTGAAATCCAGACTACGTTATTTCACAAATGCACTCTCACCTCCACTTCAAGTTCAAATCTGGAATCCAGTCTACACGGCACGGCAGTAATTCTCAGATAGTAAAAAAGTGCGTCTACAAATTACTTTCTCCACCCTTCCCTTCCAGTCAAAACATGATTTCCCGCACTGCAATTTTTCAAAATCCCCATGCCCATGACTAGAGAGAGTGAGTCGAAGTTAACTGTGTGTGTGGGATCTGTGGATCCTGTAATGTTTATTTTATTTTTGCCTTCACCAGGTACACACAGGCACACAAAGGAGGAGGGGAGATTTGCTTTTCCCTTTTAGTATACGTAGGATACATACATAAGCCGAGTGCGTAAACTGCGATACATCCATCCATGTGCTTAGCCCCTCCACTTCCACTTGTGTTGTTCTATTTATTATTACTCAGAGATCCCAACCCTTACACACCTCACACCGGGAATCCTCCTATTTCCTATTATTATTTTATACTACCAAATACCCTACACTCCTCCACGCCGCACGCCGCACACCGTTCGACGCGAAGCCCGATACTTAAAAAAAAAATGTAGAACCCCTTTCCCTGTGTTACATAACATGCGTTACGTTACGTACGGTACACCCTTTTCCCTATTGTAGAATGTAATGTACAAATTGAAGGACAAACCTGTGCGCTGTATTATCCTGTCCTCCAACGTTACCGTCCCCCCTTCAAATGGAACACCTTGGGATTTTTGTAGTAGGGGAAATCCTAATTTAGAACCCGAAGCTTTTTCGAGGTCCTAATTTTCACACCTCACTCCACCACAGGATTGCAATGTAATGTACGGTACCGGGCCATAATCCATTATCCCTTCCTTTTATTTTACCTACTTTATACCACACACGGTGACGTCCCGTCGTGGAATTAAGGAATGTTATATTTTGTAATTGTAATTAGTAATGTTATTTTGATGAGAATTCAATTGTATCGTTCGTCTTTGCGTGCAATCAAAAACGTGTCGCGTAGAAGGTACTTTCCCTCGGCGGGAAATTCAAAGTAGCACCACTCCAGTTGTACGTACAACAAATTCCCTTGAATGGAACACACACAGCACAGGGTTTTTACCGGCTGGAGAAAAGAGTATACACGGAAAATGATTTGCACGAGGAGGACAAGAAGTGTTGGCGGGTCTACGGCCGTGTTGGCTTTGGGAGTTTTGGATTCCTTCCTTCCTTCGACCGCACCGCATCACTGTGGCCGGTAGGGAGTTTTGTACGCGCGATCGCAATACCAAAGCCCACCCCATGCTTAAAGTACATATATTTATATGTACATGCTCTTCGTCCTGCTTCCCCATGTGTAAAAAATCGATTCAACTCCTCCAAAATTGCATCTTTTGCGCAGCAGCCGAACTTCTGAACGGATCTCAACATGACGCGACGCAATGGAACGTGTGTAGAAAATACACTAGTTTACTACTACTACGCTACGTACGTAACGTACGATGGCTGGATACGAAAATCCATCCTTCGGATGTATGGGATGTTTGGAATACGTACGTACGTACGTACGGGAAGGCAAGGGAATAAATATAAATCCCATGGAATTGGAAGGAGCTGGACTGACTGGCTGGGAAAAATTAATTCCACCATAAAGGGGAAAGGGGAGGGGGAGTAATTAATGGGTGAAAGCCACGGTTTGCATTGATTGAGGAAATGGCGGGAGGAATAGCTAGGAAATAAATTGCACCAGGATGCGGATGGTGTTGTGGGGTTGTGTGATGTCTGAAAATTTGATGGGATCCCAATGACTGCAAGAAGATTTTGAATGGGACTTGGTTGTGTGGGGATATTTTAAATTTAAATCGACTGAATAATTCAAATCCTTAGCATCTGTTTTAGAGTTAAACATACACTCATTAGAATAAAATAACTTTGGCGGCAGACAAACTTGATGTGATTTTTCGTTCGTTTTCTAACTACTTGTATTTATGGACAGCATACTGATCTAACTGAGGATTAAGGCTACAACAATTAAAATATTAAATTTAGGCGGCATTCAGAAACGCGGGACTTGACTTCCGGATTTTCAAGAAATACTTCAAATTGTGTCCTTCATAATTCAGTTGTGATGACGGTTAAAACCAGAAACTGATTCCAGTTGTCAGTTTTACTTTTCTGTTGAGCTCAGAATAACATTCTTTTAGGCATACCCGCATAAAATTCCGATCTGTACACGAAGTCATTTTATCCCGCAAATTTGTACTCATTTCTATTGCTTGTCTTGAAAATGTGTAATATATTTATGTCCTATCTTTCATTCATTGAACCTCGCACGCGAAGCTTATGAGCATGAACTTAGCATATAACTTTAAAATTCCGGATGAAAAACCCCAATATGCCCATATACATTTATATCAGACTCCTAAAAAATCCATCGCAGTCTAAAGTCCAAACGCAATGCACATTACATATATTTTGTATGAGAAATATTTCATCCTTCCATCCGTACTATCCATAATCACATCTCCCCTCCTTAAGACGTTCCCCTTGCCTTGGATCTTGGGCTGGAAATCCATGCATGCTTTTCCCAAACGCAACGCAAGCAAACCCGTACATCTTGTTATTTCACATGCTACCCATGTGTTTAGTTTTCCAAGGCATCGGGGGAAGGAAGGCTTCGGGGCCAAGGGACCCAAGCAATTATTAAACCCACTTTATTACTATTTATTATACAAGGGCATGCATGTACAATGATGGGCCATTCCAGCATGTATGAGGGACCACACATACATAGGACAGTATCGCACTAATTGAAATTCCTAGCCCCCAATTCCCCCTTCGTCCTTCACATAAGATAGGCCTAATTATTTTATTAGCCCAGCCAGCCATAAATCCAAAGCGGAGTGGAGTGCGTCGCCTCGCGTATCGCGTTACATCCCTCGGTCCGGGCATCTTGTGGAATTCCTCCAGTGTAGTACGTACGTATACGTACTATGTCCAACAATAAAGCATAATTTCTCGGGGAAATTCGGATTCGCGGGCAATTATAGCCCATACACATGCCACACCACGCATGCATGGAATTGAATAGGGGACACAAATTGTAGGGCGTCATTTCATTTCATTTATGGGAATGAAGACCCTCCGTAATTGTGGCCGGTCCGGACTTGGAATTTGATTTGGACTTTTCATCTTCTCCAGGAGGGAAGAGTGTCCAGGGACTGACTCCGTTCCCTTGGCAACAAGGGTTCATAATCACCACCCACCCACAAGGGGGATGAATGAGCCGCCGGGGAATTGCCGACGTTGGTCGTAACTCCTGGCGGGTCTGGGAAAAAGGCAAAGACTCGCTGTTGCCGTTGGGCTCCTAATTTGAAGGCCCGAAGTCCCGCCAAGAACACGACTTGTGTTTTAACGCAGAATAAATAAATGGGGTCAGTCCCACCAAAGCATCGATTCATTTTAACACGTCGACGTCTCACGTTGAAAGTTGAAGGGAAATGGGAATCGGGGCGGCTATTGTTATAATGCATCACACTTTAATACAAGGGGACGTGTTCAGGGGACAAATAGAGCGCCTTGCACGTGGCCGTACGTGATATTTCATTAGTAACTTTTATTTTATGGCTTGTGGTGTGGTGGGGGAAGCTTTATTTCTTCCAAGAAATAAAGGTAGTGGAATTACTTAAATTATTGGGCAGTTCGTGTCACGAGGAATTGAGAAATTATGACTCCAAAATCTGAACGAATGTTACTTTCTCCCGGGGGTCGGTCGTACAGATTGGCACGTGGCCGGGGCCATGGACAACGCGCGCGACGACGAGATGCAGTACAGCACAGGCACAGGAAAGGGATGTCCCAGGAAATTGCTTTAATAAGCAAATCCAGTCCATAAAATTTACTTGAGAGAATCTCCCACTCGAATGTTTCATCCTGAGCCAACCAAACATGTTCAAAATTGAAATAATGAGGAATAAAAAGATGTGAGTCATAAAAATATTCGCTATGAATCCGGGGAATTCTCATAAAAGAAATGAACGGGCGGCGTCCAAGTGCCGTGCCGTAGCCTCCGACCCAATGGCTATTTTGGTGGACCAAAAAACCTTCAGTCCGTCTTATTGTGACCCCCAAATAACATATTGTTAAGGAGGCGGCTGGACCAAAGAGCTAAGTCCATTTTCACTCCCATTTTTTCCTACCAGAATTGATTATTATAGAACGAAACGAACCCAATTTATTTATTCTTAGCCATCCAGACTAAGAGGCAGGGTTTTAGGTCCAATCCAGTGTGACGTCCGGAGTCCGTACAATCAAATTGTGTAAGGAAGGAACAAGGAAACTGGAAGTCAAAGTTTCAATCGATCTCTCCTATCGATCAAAATCCCTCATCATCATGAAGGGACGAAGGAAGTACGTACGTGGAACTCCAAAGTTAGAATTCTCACCCTTTTTCCCGCTCCCATACTTCCCACATGTACATTTGAAAATCGTTAAGGGACCCGTGACCGCCACGGCCGCCGCCGCCGTCCCGTTTCTAAATTAAACATTGACGCTCCTGTGTTCCCCCGCCCAGACTTTCAAATTGCCAATTTCAATTTAATTAATTCCTTCGGGGCTTTCGAAAAGTGAAAGTTTTTCCGTTTTCTCTGCAAAATGTGACGCCAGCCGCCGCAAGCTCATCAAGAAAACTTACGTCACACGCGCCTTCATGTTGCAAATATTGAAATATTACACAACGGTAACATAAAATACACACAAAATACACATATATGAGAATGGAATTTAAATGAATGAAGTTTCCTACAGGGAAATCAGTAATGGTAATGTGGAATGGGTGGTTGGTTGGGTTGAATGGAGGGGACGATTAGCGAATAAAATATTTCAAAGGGACCGCCACGGCGCAGGCCAGGCGGCTGTGGCTTAAAGTTAAAGTGTTGAATGTGGAAAGCGGTGACTGACGGAGGGGTTAGAAACTTTTTCAATATAATTTGTTTCTTTCACTCGTGGCCGGGGGTATCCCGCGGTGCGTAAGGTGATTTCACATACATATATAGGAGACAGACAGACGAGGAATGAATGGTCCTCATTCACTTCCCATAAATACTCCAAATTCCCTCCAATATCATTTCATTTCCCCGTTTCCAAGGCTGGAAAACTCTTACTCGTACGAGCATCTGGAAAAAGAAGGATTTGGGGAAGAAGCGAGCAGGCAGGCAGGCACTTTTCCTTCGTGACCTTCCTGGGACGACGTATTTAAGAGAAAATTGTCCCATTCCTATTCATTTTGCTCCTCATCGCACGTGGGAAGGAGGCAATCTAATAAAATTCCAAAATTCCCATAAAATAAAACCTAATGTTGGAGTATAGAAGTAATTTTGAGCGGTATTTTACTGTAGCGAGCGGGGTTTAAGGTCGTTGGCCCTTAGAGTCCCATTTTGAAGTTGAACCAATTGGATGGAAGCGTTTCACTACGTACGTACCCGGAGAAAAGAAATTTAAGAGGATATTTATTCCTTTCCTCAGCTGTGGAACCGTAACCCTATCCTTATTTCCCTTAAACTCTTTTAAATGTCAACATCCCATTCCGTCTCATCCCGCGCAAAGGATTTTTTTATTCTCCTATTTTTATCCCGTCCATTGTATTTTCCCAAATTGGTCATAATACGACATTTTTAGATGATCCCACCGACGACAAGGCTCAATTCTCATTTGTGTCGTTCAGATTTTGACGACGGTTGGCCCAAAACGGAATCTGGATAAGAAGGATTTTTTCCTCAAAATAAAGCCTCTCCGCTGACATATAAATCAAAGTAACTAACACAGCCAGCCGGTCGCTGGAAGTTCCCATTAAATCCGGGACCGTCGTCCCTGCTGTCCTATGCTGTGACATTAATGTCGATACGGGCGGAAGATAAGCATCTCTCGAAGCAAAGCAACCATGGGTTGTAATTGGTAAATAAATTGCTTCTCTGATTTAAGGTAATGGGGATGGGAAGTTTTTTGAGTAATAAAATGAGAGATTTTGTAGGACGACGCGACGTACACGTACGTGGAAATCGCAATCGCCAGGATCAATAAATTCTAAATAAAAATTTACTAGCCGTACTTATAAGTTACATACACATACATACAGTCATTGCCATTGCTATTACGGAAATTATTATAAACAAGGCGACTTAACGTATGCACGCGTACGTGTGTGTGTGTGACCAATCGCGTTATTGCATTGCAAATTTCCTTTAATCTTTGGAAACGGGGAAGGGATTTTTTGTTCCAAAAAAACATATAATTAAGATTTATGCAACAGTTTACATCCTCGAATGGCCCATTAGGATCCTCAGACCGTCCGGCCCTACGTGAGCAATGGACGAAGTTACGGATAATAATAAAATATTGAGATGCGCAGGCTGACGTTACGTACAAGTCGCCAGCCTTGGATTGGAAATTCCTGCTCCCTGGTACAGATTTCCCATACAAAACATGGATAGATTTGTGCGTGGCCGTGGCTCCCTGAATGACGGAAATTGATCCTCCAGTCCACGTCTCACGTCTGATTGGCCTTCGAATTTATTTGATAAAATTGGACTTTTGTTTTGACACTCATCCTCCTCCAAACCACTTCCCTTCGTCCTGGATTGCAACCACCACCACCGCCTTGGCAGTATAAAAACATGCATGTAAGTATGTATGTATGTATTTCCGTTCATCCATAAACAGTGTGTTGTAATTCTCACTCCTCATTTCTAACAACAACAACACTTCAAATTTCAAAATCTGCTGAACTCATCAAGGCCTTTTGCACTCGGACTATTGATTTTTATCCCTATCAATTTCCAACTCATTGAGTCTGTGTGGATTGGCTGGGACTGGTTTATGAATCTTATCATCTGCGGCGACCACCGCACCGCCGTCCTCCTCCAAAATATCAATAAAATATATGTATGCAATATATATTAAGCAAAGCTAACACACCAGTAAATAAAATTTTAAATGCGGAAAATACGACTACACATTAAAAGATGGCATTGAAATATTCTGTTGAACTATTTGCAAAAAAAAAAAATATTTCTAAATTTTGTATATCAACCAACGTTTGGGTCAGAAAGGTTAAAGTAGGATGTCAATGATTAGGAACGGATATCATGATTTAATATCCGTCGCTCATTTGATAGAATTGGATCCCATGGTCAAATCCTTCAATTGACATTGACGGAGTCGGAGAGGACACAGGATATTGTGAATTGGGGTTGTTTTTAACTAATTGTAAGATAATTGAGGGTCGGCAATTCCAAGTTCTGTGAATTGAATGAAAATCCAGCCAACCCGTCCCGCGCCGCGCCGGGTATGCATGCATGCAGGGATTTCATCCCGTTTGGAGGTACCCGGAATCCAATTCTTCCAGGAACCTTCCTTCCAACGACCAATGCAGTTGGGAAGCCGGGACCAGGAAAAAGCACTGACGTGAGACCATTGGAAAATCAATACATTCATTTGCTAACCCCCCACATGGACGTACAAACACACACCCCCTTAGCCATTCCTTCCTCGGGTACGTGTACACTGTAAAATATCCCAATCTTACGTGCTACAGGGATCCACAAACCTCAACCCCACTATTCCTGCTTCCATCTTTGACTATGTACCAAGAAATCCATACTTGGGCCAGCAAGCCAACAAAAACTAACTTGTATATTTTTTTGCTAATGTGTATTTGACTATTTAATGAACGGGGTTCAACTCATTCAATTAAATCCCTTCTATTTATTTCAAAACTATTAGTTTGACCTTAAAAAACGGTAAATTTAATTCATTTTTACAATTTTACTTGAACATTGCCATTTTTCCAAATGATATCAAGAAATTTCCCATGCACGGCACGGGTTTGGATATGAAATCCGGGCAGCCAAATTTTGACTTTAACAAACGGTAAATTTAATTCATTTTTACAATTTTACTTGAACATTGCCATTTTTCCAAATGATATCAAGAAATTTCCCATGCACGGCACGGGTTTGGATATGAAATCCGGCCATCCAGTGCAGTGCAGTGTTGCCAGGCCGCCAGAAATGTCGGAGGGTTCCAAAATTCCTCCCCCTTCGGCACTTCGATATTTTGCGAAACCATAAAATGCAACTCATCCGAAAAACAATTTCAGTTTCCCTATTCCAGCCTTCGTCGCGTCGGAGTAACTTTCTAAATTACGAATCCTAGCCATGCTCCTCTCCTGTATAGTTTAGCGACGGCGGAGAGCTCAAGTTCCAAAAAGTACGTACGTACGTACGTACGTACGAAACGTGCAAGTGCAAAGCACAGGCCAAGCCAAGCCTTGCGTATATTCAGGATACAACATTGATTTTTGACAGGGAATGAAAAATGAAATCCACCCCAGGCACGAAGGGAATTGCTGAGAAAAGAAAAATTGATTTTGCTCAAAATCTGCTGGTACGAACGAACGCGAACGGTACGGGGGCTGCGATGGGATTGGAAAATTGTAAGCAGCTCAAAGCCCAGCGCAGCGCCGCCCAAGAACCACAATATTTTGGTAGAATTGGAAAAATTTAATTTATTACCATTCAAAAATCAGACTACGATGATAGGAGAAGCTGGGATCCAGACAATCAATTCGATTCAAAATTGGCTTAATTTAAGCAGTACCTTTACCTCGGAATGGAATATGTCAAAGTTCGTATTTCGATTTTTTCTAAATGTCATCTAATTTCCCTTAGTGCATGCGGCAGATGTAAAATTTAGAGCAATTTGAGCTCAAGGCTGCATTTTCATTAAGTTTAAGCCAAGCTCGTGTGCATTACATACAGATGGTTGAATGTGTAAACATTGCATTCTGGAGCAGGGGAAATAGGACATTAGGAACTCAGCTTAGAAAAACATAAAATCCTCAACCTTGGACGTAAATTTTATGTTCCAAAGCCACTAAAAGCTAAACCAAGGCAAGGAAGAAATTGGAAAAAGTAAAGTTGGAATTTTACTGCCAGGTTAAGGACCAAGTCCAAGGAAAACACTAAAAACCCCGTTGAAACAATAAAGCACGGCGTGTTATTCTTTAAAACCGGGAAATGGATTATTTCAGGTTTGTGGGTTAGGGCAAGTCGTAAAAATCCGGGTCCGATCCCCCATCTACAATAAATGTTTTAGGACTTGACTTGGACATCTTATTTTTCTTGCTGGAAAAAAGGAGGAATCGACTATTCCGATTCCAGAGGTTTTTTTTTAGTGTAAATTGGGATTTCCAGTTTGACTTTGATTGGACACTTCTTTTTCGGTTTACGATTCGTTCGCAGATCGATGGAAATAAAATTGCATCAAAAACGGAATGAGCTGTACACAATATGACATACCAAGGCATAAAATAAAATATCCCATCGGCGTAATTTATTTATGTAATTTTAAGTCATGGCGACAAAAGGGCGCTTACATAAATACTAATATTTTCAAGGTAGATCAAACAACTTCATCAAAGTCAAGGTACCTTGAATATTTTCATAAACACGTCACTACATCTTGACCCATCGTCCAAAATTTGACAACGACGCATTAAAAATCCATATTTTTAATAATGGGTCTAGACCGCGAATGGTTAATCCTAGATGCTTGGCTAATTGTACTCGACCTTGTAATTGGTGGCGCAACTTACCTACTTTACCATACGAATCGACGCGTGCTTCGAGAACCTTGAAGTAAGATCACATTAAATGTGAAAATTAACTCCCTGTTTTAATTATGAGTAGACCTACATACGTATTTTCTAAAACTTTACGTAGAAAACTTGCGTACTTGATGTAAATCCCAAATTAGAGCCTTTCCTACAATCCTTCCCCAACAAACGGATCGAATGGATCGGAATCCGGGGTCGGATTTCATCCCTAGAAATCAAAACCGATGCTAAGAACACCCCAAGCTTCAATGTAATAAAATTATGGAAATACGTTCAGAAGTCCTTGAAATATGTTTTAACCTCATCTCCTGAATCAAAACCGATTCTTATGTTAGTTTATATTCATCAAACTTGAATTTAATTTCAGATTTTAGTGCATTGAAGACGTATGTAGCTAATTAACTTAATACAATTTTATACTACGCATCGTAGCACACATTCTATGACCCTTCTTTCACCAAGGAATGATTCTGGCCCACTCCCATTTATGGTGTCCGTAGACAACATTTCTTGGAGGGAGAATGGTGTAGTAGTAAGTGGTCTTCCAGAAGGAACATCTCAAGGATTTCCAAAGGACATGATTGTAACGTTGTATGGAAAATTACAATGGGTTGCTCCAGGAGATATACGCGTCCAGTACACAGGGGATTGGGAGCAACCTTACATTTTTACAAAATATTCTCATTCGGGTAATGACGGATTTCCATTTTGTATCCCAAAATGTTGTGTGTTTTAATATTTTTGTATTAGAACTGATTCAAGTCCAAAACGGTAAAGTTACAAAGTGGGGGTCAGCCGTCCGCTGGTACGCCTATTTAGGAGCATTTATTTTGGGTGGAATATTGTACTGTGAATGGAGGAGGTACAAGCGTCACGCTAAAAGGAATGAATTGAACAAACAAATCCTTCCGATGTTGGAGAAAGTGGTTTCTAAAAACTTGAATATTTGTAGAAGTGAGGAGACCCACACAATTTGTGTGTTTTGCAAGCAAGCCAAAAGGGATACCCATTTTCTGGGCTGTGCTCATGTTTCCATGTGTTATCTGTGTACGAAGGCTGTCTATGGAAGATGTCCCGCTTGCTCAGTAGTCAGTAATTATTTCACGTATCCGGTGTACATTTGCTAGAAGTTGACGAGTGATGCTGATGTGATTCTAGAAGTGTACGGTTTGAACAGCATTGATTTCTTAGACTCAGATATGCTATAATTTGTCAAATTTATATGCTGTGTTCCACAAAATAAAATATTGAAGTCGTATGACGTTTCATTGACATAAATCCATAATCATGCAAACAAAATGCTGATTTAAAATCCGTAAATTTAATATAAAATTAACTTAAAAATATGCTGAAGCTGAAACAGTTCCATCCATCAGAGCTTATAATCTGATGCTCTAAAATGTTTTTTCTTCTGTCACCTAACATCTAAAGGACCTTGCGTTGGATTTGATCCCATCTGGATCGGATCCACCAAATCGAAACGGAGGCAAGTATTCACAGGAACAGATTCGTACCTGTATTTGATTAACAACTTTACTCGTGTACTACCCGCATTCCTATTTGGTTTCCTACCACTCCATTTCACCCGCACTTCATTTGAAATCAATTACCCTCATCCTACACCAAACAAGTCTAGTTTCTTCATCCATCCAATCATAATATACACATCATTTAATTCCCTTCACCATTACAATACATTGTAGCACAAATGTATATGCGTTTCACTGTATTAAGTACCCAACTAGTCTCTACTGTCTACTTTGCAAAAATACCCTTTAAAAAATGCAAATACTGCACATTTCAAGTAGTAAGGAGTAAGACCCAAACACTTTACAACTAACCAGGTGACTGACCGTAGTATGGCCTTGGCATTGACATTGATAAAAATAAATCGTGTTGAATGGATCCAATGGCTAACCGTAAGCAATGCATTGCATAGCATCGGAATCCTTAGACTCGAACTCGAATCCGACGCCTTTAGTCAATATCAATTTTTCCCATGCTGTAGCTGCATAGTGGATAACACTTTCCATTCTGGAAACCTGGGGAATGGAAAATGGAAGGAAGACAAGACGAGACCTGAGCCTCTAGACTTTACTATGGAGTAAAAGGACACGTGTATCTACTCGACTCATCTACAATGTGGTCGTGAAAGTGTAAGTGGAGTGCAATGCAATGTTGTTCTCAATGGAGAAAGCTTTAAGTAGTACAGTGGAACTTGAACTTCAACTCCCTTCTTTCCCATGTGGAAGAAAGGAGAAGGAAACATGAGACATGACAGCCACTGTGGCTTCATTCCATTGGAAGAAGCCGCATGGCATGGCACGGCAAGGCAAAGGCAAAAAGAGCGTCACTCCCACCGCACCGATTCCACACGGACTCCACGCTTTTTTTCAACAAAGGCAAAGGGGTGGCGGGACCGAAGGCGGGTTTTTGGGGATGGGATATTGAACTAAGAAATCAATTCCCAGTAACTCTGTTTCTGTTCATTACCTTTCACGCCAATTTATTTTTTTATAATTTAAATTTATGCAACAACTATTATATCAGATGTATGCAGCTCTTGGCGGAATTACGGTCAAGTTTTAACGAAGGAATTAATTTGTTGACAAACAGCATCTCAGAATTCTGCTTCTTTGTTTTGTTTACCCATGTCCAATTATAATCGTGGTAGCTAAACCGGTAAAGTATTATGCATTGTATTCAAAAATAATTTGTGTTTAAAATATCCTCACACTACGTCGTTTCAGTTAAATACTAGCATTCAAATTAAACAATCCCGTAAATACAGATAGTAATGGACAACATTGATAATTACTGAGCTCGTTCATTAATGAAAATAGCAAAGGATTCCAAGAACAACTTAATCGAAACTTAAACTTTCCACGTCCGTTTCCAAGTCAAAAAAAATCCTCCCCCTCTCAAACCGGCCCCACCACCCACGCCCCTCACAGAACTTGGGGCTCCTCAGAAGACAGTGTAATGCACTTGGGGAAGTCAGTCATAAGTTACATCACAAATACCTTACTACTGGAACTCCTTTTACTACTTACTACGTACGCTTACGTTGGATCCCCAACCTACACTCCATCCATTTGGTCGTTCTTGACGACGACGACTACCTCCCTTCCTTCTTGTATGTAAACTTAAGAAGTCAGTCAGCTAGACAAAGGAGGTATTGGGCCTTTTAGGTTGGAAGGAATACATAGGAAAGTGGAGTCAGTCGTCAGTCCCATTGACCTAGGTTAAGGAATACCACTTTCATCTTCTTATTCTTCCAGCTGCTCCTGTCTTCTTCCTTTTTTTACGCTTTTCATTCTTTCATTTCATCCACGTTTTTCTTTCCTTTTGTCATATTCTACTATGTACGTTAACGTTACTTCCTCTCCCCCTCATTCCGGCGCGGCACGGCAGTGTACGCACAAATATTTGTGTGGGATTCATTCCTTCATTCATTTCCCATATCCCATCTGTGGTAGTGGTAGCATAGCACTCAACTGTCATTTCATTCATTTCATTTGCGATTCAGTGCAAACTGTGAATGCGAAATCCACCTAAAATTGGCATTCATGCATTTTACGAGGTGGGAAGAATTTCAATCTCAACAATCGGCCATGGATTTGGTTGACTTGATTGTACATATAAATCGGTTTGTAACTCAATCAGTTGCATGAGCGTGTACTTGTTTAAGTTTAAAAGGATGGATGAAACT
>JAAXYW010001052.1:0-25864 GCA_036851895.1 Orthonychiurus folsomi
ATTGGCGTAGGACTGAAGTGCCGTGTGCAAAACTGTCCTAATCATCCCCAGTCAGTCTGGTCCAAAGATCCTAAATGAAAACAATAACAAATATACGTCGGCAATTACGTGTTCAATGTCAGTCAAATGAAGGCAGGTCATTCGAAGGTTCTAGTAGGTCATGACAACATTCTAGTAGCACTTCCATTGATATAACCTGAGCCTGCAGGAAGGCTGATGGTTAATGCACATAATGATAACGCATAATTAAATTTAAATGTAATCAAAGTGATCAGCCGGAACCGCATAGTTGCACATCGATTGTGTCAACTGGAGTTCCTTCTTTGTGTCTGCCTGAACAGTGCATGGTTTATCTAATTTCAATAATAAGGGTAACAAACCTCAACAGATGGTTAGGAAAATTTTAAGATTACACATGTTTTACCTTAAACTTTAGATAGACGGAACTTTAAAATATATTTTGAGACGTTTAATGGCCCTCCTTTAATCTAATACCCCTAAGTAATGTGGGAGTTGTGTACTTTCTTATGTTCATGATAAGGCACAGGCACACTGCTGGCCAAAATGCAATGTTAAATTATGACGACGGCCAGTTGTTACTTGATTACATGATTTAATTTACATACTTTATAACTCTATTATAGGGGTGAAACGGTTCGGGAAACGGTAAGTCTCATGTAGTGCATATTACTCTCAGTCCAGCGTCCGAATCCGATGGTACACAGATGAACAATGCGCAAATGTATAAAAAGCAATTGCCAATTGTATATACAGTAGGCGCAGTCTGTTTCGGACAATTTTTTAAAACCAGCACTGACCTAATTACTGGGCTCTTGCTCAAGAACTTCTTATACATATCTAAGAATATGAGTCATTTGAACTGCTGGAAATGCTTGAATTTGACTGTGACTCAACCTCAACAAACTCAAATTCAGCCAACTCCATAAACAGCTCGAGCTCATAAGTCTGGTTTATTGCACGTTAAATGGTCAAATTACTTTACTACGATTTGTGCTGTTTCTTTCATCTGGTCGAGAGCAGTTCAGATTCTGATTCTGATCGCAGGAAAAACAGCAAGTGTATTTAGCAGCTAAAGCTAAGTTCTTGCCGATACATCAAAAAATCAACTGCACAATTTTGGAATACCAGGATTTCTTTAGAAGCTTTTCAAACTGACTTTGGTTTGCAAGTGCTTTTTTGTCTGTGAAACAAGTGTGTGAGTATAATTTCTTTGCTGGTGTTGTGCTAAACATAGAAATGAGTGAAATGTTCATCCCACTGAAACTGCAAATGAGAATACTTTGGAATTTGGAAAGTTTAGATTATTTTCATAATTTTGTCTGTTGTTATAGTATAGTCAGACAAAACCTACCACGAAATCGTAAAGTGGGATTTCATTTTAAATTCCTATTTAATAACATACCGTAAATGACACAATAGAAGCCCATCCCCTAAATAGAAGCCCATGCCCTAATAGAAGCCCATGCCCTAATAGAAGCCCGTCTTTGGGTGGACTCTGGGAATAGAAGCCCCTGCCCTAATAGAAGTCCCCACCCTAATAAAAGCCCCCCGTGTTTCTGTCCTGTACTGGCTGTTCCATTCCGCAGGAATTTTTGTTCTGATAACCGACTCCCTGATTATATGTCTGACTCCAATAACTAAAGTTAGCTTTCATTTATTGTGAATTTGAGTTGTTTTATACTAAATAAAACCCAGTATTGCTAATGCACGCAACATTAATTTGAAATTATTTATTAGAAGCCCATGCTCTAATACAAGCCCCGCCTAGAGGTGCCGATTTTAAATAGAAGCCCCGGGGTTCTATTATGTCATTTACGGTAAATTGAATTGTTGGCAAAGTAATTAAACAAGAGCCCGGCTTTGTTTAAAACAAAGTTTATCGTCGTTTGTTATCAATGAATTGTAGTCGGCCGCATCATCGCTCCACATAAATATACGTATAGAATTAAATGGGCTTCACTTATGCGAGCCTTGGTATGGATTTCAGTTAGAGAGTTTTGAATATAATTTTTTTCATGTGCCTGCAGCAGCAGGAGACAGATTAAGTAGGAGCCTTCTCTTGACAAGGAAGTAAAACATTTTACGTTTTATAGGTCATAATCATTTTGTAGCCGGCCCTGACTCAGGTTGATTTCGCCAGAACCCATTATTATGCTAACTAACTTCTCTTCGAAATGTTTCTCATCACATCATTTTATAGCCTGAAACAACTAATGAATGTACTAGCTCTAGTCCCACAAGTGAGGTAATGAGGAGTCGGTCATTGTGAAAGCAAATAATTCCCCGCATTGAATCTTGACAGTTCATTGAAAATGATAAATATCGGCTGGAAATGTGTAAAACTAACTTTCACCGAAAAAATCAAGGCACAACGGGGCAAAAGCACACTCACGACGCACGCTGGCGCTTGGGTGAAAGAAAGACCTGGTTTGGCTTCCACGCACGGCACGGGTGAGTCATTTCTTTGTTTGTAAAATTAAAAATGAGGATGAACAAGTAAATTAAAGCAAAATGTGCTACTTCTTTAAGGAATCTCATACACATTCATCAGTTTTTGAATTGGCAGAGATTAGTTACTAAAATTGTTGTTCTGAAGGATTGTTCGTGTTTGGAATTTATTGAGTTATTTAATGTAAATTAAATGATAATGTAACGTACATTTTTTAATATTTAAGTGTTTACAAATAACAGTAAAGGTGGTTTTTGGAGCACTAATATGCTTTTTGTAGTCCTACTAGTACTGGCATATATTTTACCAAAGCTTTTGCCAAAACGATTGTCAGACAACGAAGCGCCTTGTCAAAGCTGTGGAAGGATCTGAATCTGTTCAGGTTTCGAATAATTCCCTCCACCGCACCGCACCACCATGTTAGGGTTTGCAATCCGATCCGAAAAATCCGATAATCCGATCCGTCGGATTTTTGCGGATCGGATCGGATTTCGTCAGATTGTATGCTAAATATCAGATTTTGATCCAAAAAATCCGATCCGAGGAAATCCGATTGGATCGAATCAACCGTTCATTCCAATCCGATCCGTCGGATTGTGAACCCTACGCCATGCGCCACCATCGGCACCATCATCAATATCTCATGTCCTCACTCCTCAATAATCGTAGTTACTAGTTGCCATTTAATGCTTTTAGTAATAAATTTGCAAAGGAGAACAGGTGCTTAACTGTGTATTTGTATTTGTGTTCAATAAATTTTTTTACAACCCAAAACAATGGCCAAACAGTGCCAGCAGCGATGCACTTACTCAATAACGAGAATCATCTTTATTATTGGCTTGTATCTGTTAAATTTACTTTTAGGTGTAACAGCAAATTGGGTTAAATTAACTATAACATAATTTCTACATTTAAAAGTAAATCTCCTGCTTTCCTCTGTCCATGTCCGGTCGTGGATTAACGATGCACACATATGTAACGATGGTAATATTCAACCGATTGTTTCATGTGGATTCTTTGCACCTGACTGACTAACCTGACTGAATATAAACTTAATTCGAAATCAGAAAATAAATGTCAGCATGACGCACCACATAGCATAGCTGCATAGCAATTAAAATTAATCAAATAGCTGAAAGCCGATTAAAACTTAGCGGTTGTGATAATGTACGATTAATTTAGTGTAAGTCACTAAATGATACACTTCCTAGTTCCAATTTTAATTTCGAGCAACTATAGTGCTTCGCCCGATTTAAACAACCTTCACTCCATCCTCATTTATCCAAAGCAATCAAAACTTGTATTTTAATTGAACAATAAACAAATCGGAGTGTGCTAATTAATTTCCCAGAACTTGCACGCGAAGCTTGCTGGTCACATGGAGGCCACCGATTACATTTCTTTTGAATACACATTTTATCAAGTCCTTCCAGCATAGCACAAGGTTTAATACTTATTTTTACTACCACGAACGACATGACAATTACTAGCCGAGATAACATATTACGCGTGTCGTACGCGTAGGTGCGTACATTCCATAGCATGGTAGTTCACAAAATCATTACACCGCCACCACAACTAACATATGTAACATCCCATTCCCATTCATAGAATCCCATGGTCACTATTTACTACTACTGGCCAGCTGGTTTGGCAAATTCCGTGAAATTCAATCCTCATTCCAAATTTGAGTCGTCCATCCATTCTAATTCTAATGAATGAAATGCTGATGATTGCTGGCTAGACGGCTAGGAATCGTATTACAAGTTTGTTTACATTAGGAATAGAAGTAGTAGTAAATCGTAGTAGTAGTATAGTAGTAGTAAAGGGAAAGGAATTCGGAACATTCCGTGGGGCAAGTGGATCTTTGGCACCATTCCTTGAGATTAAAATTTGCGAAAAACCGTGGTTGTGAGAGTAGTGAAAGGGATTTGAATTGACGCATGAGTAGAGGAGGGATTGGGGTGTGGGGAGGTGATCAGGTGGGGTGTATTTTGGGCCAATGGAGGGAAGAGATGCAAAGGGAGGTGGATCAGGAGCAGAGGAGCCAACGGAGACGGGGGAGACAGAGGGGGATAGAGAGGTTCAGGATTCTCCGCCATTTTGGAATTCCTGGGCCATCGTATAGATGGGGAAATGGATGGGAGGTTGGAATCCTCACAAATCCACACACGTAATACACACACACCACCGTCCAACCCGCACCAGCCACTCCATTCATAAACACAGGCACGAGCGGAGCGGAAGGGACTAAAGGCTGTGTTAGACCTGAGACGAACGACGGACGGTTGAACCAGGCATCCACCATCATCAACATTTGGAAATTACTTTGGAAGTGAGTGACCAGGACCCCTCTTCTGACATCACCTACAAGGGAAGATTTATATGGACGAGGTCAATCCAGCCCTGACCCCTTGAGGACTGTTCCCTTTCCCCGGGCCTGAGTGTTTTTATTTTATTTTTTTAAATATTTCATCCTCCAAAGCAGAGCGGCGGCCAGGGATCTTAGTAGAACCCATTCCATCCCGCCCAGCCTCCACAACCCCGCTCTTCACAAATGGACTGAAAATTATTTTGGAAATGGCCGAGCAGCTTGATGGGCCGCCAACGAAGCGGCCAAGACTTAATGACACTCTTTCATCACCGAATGACAACCAAGGTAAGGTTTTTTTTAAAAAAAGTTGGAAGGAATGTTTTATTCTGTTAGGGTTCCCTCCTAATTGCAAACTGTCAAAGAGTTTGGAAGGGTTTTTTTCTGAATGATCTCTTGGGTTGGGCCAGAGGCTGTAGGTTGGGATTGCAGTTAGTACTGCCGGCTTCTTATAGTGCAGTTTAGTCGGTTTTTACGTTTTGATAACGTTTCGTTTTGGTGGGAATTAAGTTTTTAAAACTGTGATCAATGTCGACAGTGTTTGGAGTATTTAACTCTAGTGTTCATTCCTAAAGCTTGAAATAATGGTTGGGGCTTGTTTAATAACACGATTTGAATGGTTTTTGTGCAGATGATTTTGATTTGGAGAAACACCTCCCGGATGAGTTGGATTTGTTACCTTCGACGTCGTCTTGGTCTGCCCTGGAGGCTCAAATGCATGCACCGCCACAATTGGTTGGTGGTGCACCTCAGGCCCTGCAAAATAAGTTTTCCATGCAAAATGGAGAAACAACACCAAGTTCGCAAGCACTTATGCAGGTATGTACTTTATTTTTGTTAATTATAATTATTAGCAATGTTATTGCTATTGAACACATTTGCTGATGTACCTGGACCGGGTTGTTTGTCTCGATTTAGGGCATGATGCTACCAGGGGGAGCACCAAAGAGTAGCATGATTTTGAACAAACAGCCGGTTATGAATAATAACATGATGATTGGAAAGATGACTCCGAATGGACCTATGATGGCAAGAGGAATTCGTGGTCAACTGAATAATTTACCACCTAATATGGTTCAGCAAAGACAGCAGGTACATAGATATTACTATTTTGTTTTTATTTGCTTGGTTAAGTTTTAGTGGGCAGAGGTTAGTAGTTTGTAGTTCGCCGCGTGCGTGCTTTAGCAGTAACGTTTTCTATTCGTGCACATTCATTGATTGCTATAAGTGAAGTGAACCAGTGGGTAAAGCCCAACGATTGAAGATTACCTGTCAATTTTCTCGGAGTATTTTAAAATGAAATGAAATTATTTTGAGATTGAACTATAATAATTATAATTTAAGTGTCAATGCTTCATTGTGTTGCAGGGTCCAATGTCAGGAATGAGTCAGGTGTATACATTTAACGCTGGTGGCGGGCCTCAAAGCTCTATACAACGAATGTTGCAACCGGGAATGGTTTCCACACAGCAAATGCCTCCTCCAAGGTATCAAGAAGGCGAATTTCAAAGTCCTGCGAGTGTCACAGTGTCTTCAGCGATGCAAGTTGGTGTGGCTCAGCCTCCCCAAACATCGCAGTTAGGTGCAATTGTACCGTCAGTTGTTTCCACCATGGGTAACTCCATGATGAACCCAACTCCTCCAAGTACAGTTAATGTGAATGTGAATAATGTTGTAAGTGTTAATAACGGTGTTCCTCTGGGACAGGGACAGCCTAGTTTAGTGAATCCAAATCAAGTTTTACCCCAAACATTAGGCATACCACAGCAAATTAACCAAGGGCAGCAACAAAATCAACAAAGTTCGACACAAAACACGCCTGCGAATGCGGATCCAGAAAAACGAAAGCTAATTCAGCAACAATTAGTGCTTTTGTTACATGCTCACAAATGTCAACGGCGGGAGAGTCAAACCAATGGAGAACAGCGCCAGGTAAGCGTACTTTGTTTTGCTGATTATCAGTGTATTTTCTTAGAGTCGTTAGAGTAGAGATATGTTTGTTCGCTGTCATTCCTGTGAAGGTTTGCTATTTTTCAACACTTCCAGTACAATCTCGTTTCGCGGATTACGATAACTTAAAATGCGAGATCAGATCATTTTGTTATTTTGAGAGTCAGAGCAGAAAGCTTAACTTTACACCAGTTGCTTGTTACAGCACGAGTCCAAGCAATGAATTCCCTCGATACTTTATTCGAATACTTATTTGCCTTGATTGGTTGGAACTTTTCTACTCTTCTGCCCCACCAGCTAGTTTGACTGAAATATTTCTGAATGATTTCAGTGCACCTTACCTCATTGCCGCACAATGAAGAATGTTCTTAATCACATGACGACGTGCCAAGCTGGAAAGAATTGCACTGTGACACATTGCTCCTCATCTCGCCAAATCATATCACATTGGAAGCATTGTATTCGATCGGATTGTCCGGTGTGTTTACCATTGAAGCAGGCTGACAGAAATCGAGTAACGGCGACTCAACCAAATCAACCACAGGGTGGCAATCAACCATCTCAACACAGTCCGACTTCTGCTCCTGGGCCTACCCCAAACCAGACAGATATTAGAAGAGCGTATGACACATTCGGTGAGGTTTTTTTAGAATTATCGAATTACGCACTCGTTTTTTATTTAGTGGTTGCAACATTTTTGCAATTTACCAGAGCATTGGATACAAATCCGAAAAACTTTGGCAGGAGTGTTCTGATGCCCGAAGCAGGAAGCAAATTACTTTTGAATAACGTCTAAACGACTTTATCATTTTACAATTCCAGGGATTAGCTGTCCTCCTAATCCAATGATGACTCCGGCCCCAACTACAAGTCCAATTACAAGGGTTCTGAGACCACAAACTGCCCCACAACAAACTACACAAACACCGGTACCACCCTCAGCGCCTTCGCCTCGCCTTGTTTCCGCTTCTCCACAACCAACAACACTCGCACAAACTGACGGAAGCGCCCATTCTCCAATATTTCCTGGCGCTGCAAACGCTAATGCGGTGTTGGGACTAAACGCTGGCGGAGATCATCCACCGAATAGTACATCTGGCATTACTGCTGCTCCTGTTCAAGGCACGAAAGAGTGGCACCAATCCATCAGTCCTGATCTCAGAAATCACCTCGTACATAAATTGTAAGCTGATTGCTTTAATTTTAACTACAACAGCACAAGCACATGTGATTATCGGTATGCTAACATTGATTGTTTATTATAGAGTGCAAGCTATATTTCCGTCGCCTGATCGATCAGCAATGCTAGATCGTCGAATGTGTAACTTAGTCGCTTATGCAAAGAAAGTTGAAGGTGATATGTACGAGATGGCAAACTCAAGATCTGAGTATTACCACCTTTTGGCGGAGAAAATCTATAAAATACAAAAGGAGCTTGAAGAGAAACGTCAGAAACGGAAGGAACTTCAGCTGCAACAAAATATTATTCGACCGCCCGGACCCAATACCCCACCTCAACAGATTCCTCGGCCAGGTAGTATGGTCGGACCAATCAATCCAAATGTCAGACCTCCGCAGACTCCATTAAGTAGATCGTCTGTTAATAATCAACAAACTCTTCAGATGCCAATGCCGTCACCTCTACTAATTCCGACGAGTAACAACAATTCGATGGCACAACCGCAGACATCTCCAGGAAACAATTTGCAATCCGGGCCGAATTCTAACCAGCCGTTCTCTATGTTCTCTCCCCCACCCCAGCCACAAACTTCTGCTCAACCATTCGATCAAATCATTAAGAAACCTTCATCTGTTACAAATTCATCGCAGCCCCCAACACCACAACAGCTACAGCAATTGCCAGTGATCAATAGGTTACAGTTCAATGGAGAATTTGATAGCTTGGGAACTGGAACTCAGCCCGCATCTGTCAATGACATTAATCAGGCGGATTCCATGGCTGATATCAAAACCGAGATCCCTAGTGTTCCTCAGCTACTTAGCAGCGACGAGATAAAGGTTGAACACCAGAATGGCGACTTTCTAGATTCCAGGAGTGAAGGGGACGATTGCAGTTCATCTGCGAAAGGAGATTCCATGCATATTAAGAGTAAGTTTTCAATTTTTTCTAAATATATTTGGGATGGTAGCATTTCATGCTCAGCGTATTAAAATGTTACGCTTTGCAGAGGAGATAAAGGAGGAAACTTCGAGTCCAATGTCTGCAGCAAGCGCTTCTGAATCAATGGACACAAGTTCGAGTCAAGCAGTGAAATGCGAACCCCCACCAACACCATCTCTTCCGCCACCTTCCTCATCCACACTTCCATCTCCTGCTCAAGTGTCCACTTCAGACAAGCCAAAGAAGTGCCGTAAGTGTTTGCTTTGCGCGCTCATTCTTTCTGAATTTAAAGACCATTTGTTAATTGCTGTAAACTATGTCCTTAGTATTCAAATCTGAAGAGCTCAGAGCCCAACTCTTACCCACATTAGAGAAACTGTGTAGGCAAGACCCGGAGTCGCATCCGTTCAAGCAACCCGTTGATCCTCAGGTAAGGGTTTGTTTGCTACTAAAACACTGTTTGAATAAAGGCTGGTGGTCTGCTATTGGTGTTTAAAATGCTCCGTTATTAATAATAGGTACTGGGTATACCGGACTACTTTGACATTATTAAACGACCCATGGACCTGTCTACAATCAGAAAGAAGCTTGAGAGTGATACCTACACGGATCCGTGGGAATACGTAGATGATGTGTGGCTTATGTTTGATAATGCCTGGTTGTACAATCGGAAGACCTCAAGAGTTTACCGGTATTGCTCAAAGGTACTTGAATGATATGTAGATTATGGGCATATTTGGATGTTTGAGTCTTCAATTTATTAATGTAGTTAATTCTCTATTTAAGCTCTCGGAAGTATTTGAAGCTGAAATTGACCCTGTGATGCAGAGTCTAGGTTATTGTTGCGGAAGGAAGTACACATTTAATCCTCAGACGTTGTGTTGTTATGGAAAGCAGCTCTGCACTATTCCAAGGGACGGCAAGTACTACTCGTACCAGAACAGGTAAGAACAGAAAGATATCAGTCATCAGTGTTGATTTTGTTAAATGTGTGACCACTATACAAGCAAATCGGTTGATATTTGTTCTCAGGTATACGTACTGTCAAAAGTGCTTCAATGACATTCCTGGAGACACAGTAACTCTTGGAGATGACCCCTCCCAACCTTCCGCGTAAGCTTATTAAAATTATGTAGTGCTGTTTGACACATTAAGTCGAATTCCCCTCCGTGAAACATGAACGACATAAAAATAATTTATTTTTTGTTCAATGTTATAGCTCGATAAAAAAGGAACAATTTATTGAATTGAAGAACGATCATCTGGAGCTGGAACCTTTTGTTGAATGCAATGATTGCGGCAGAAAACTCCATCAGATATGCGTACTTCACATGGATTGCATTTGGCCACAAGGGTAAGGTTTAAACGCTAATTCACTGTGAACTGTTAGAAAATACGTTTGATTTGTAGGTTTACATGTTCAAATTGCCTGAAAGCCAAAAACACGAAGAGAAAAGATAATAAGTTTAATGCGAAGAGATTGTCTACTTCGAAATTGGGAACATATATAGAGACCAGAGTAAATAACTTCTTGAAGAAAAGGGAAGCAGGCGCGGGGGAAGTATTCATTCGTGTTGTGTCCTCTTCGGATAAAATAGTGGAGGTGAAAACCGGAATGAAACACAGATTTGTTGATGCTGGAGATATGCAAGAAACGTTTCCGTACAGGTGAGTCATTATTCAAATATAGGAGAACATGATTGAACTTTGATTCGTTGGGAATGAATTTAAAGCATTAACATGGAATGCCTAACATTTTACAGAGCAAAAGCCCTTTTTGCATTCGAAGATGTTGACGGGACTGACGTTTGCTTTTTTGGAATGCATGTGCAAGAGTACGGATCAGACTGCCCTACTCCTAATACTCGACGAGTTTACATCGCTTATCTGGATTCAGTGCATTTCTTTCGGCCCCGACAATTTCGCACAGCCGTTTATCATGAGATTTTGCTCGGTTACCTCGAATACGTGAAGCAGCTAGGCTACACCATGGCTCATATCTGGGCTTGTCCGCCTTCAGAAGGTGATGATTATATCTTTCATTGTCACCCTCAGGAACAAAAAATCCCGAAACCTAAAAGACTTCAAGAATGGTACAAAAAGATGTTAGACAAGGGCATTATTGAAAGGATTGTCCTGGATTACAAAGTAAGTAATTGATTTGCATTGATATTTATTAAATAACAAATTAGTTGATATTTAATACATTGGCCCAAATCTAATGATTTGGAGTGATTATATCATATCTTAGCAAATTGTCATAACTGGTTCCTTTAACTAGGATATACTGAAACAAGCCATGGAAGATAATCTTAATTCAGCGGCGGAGTTGCCCTATTTCGAAGGCGATTTCTGGCCTAATGTTCTGGAGGAGTCAATAAAAGAGCTTGACCAGGAAGAGGAAGAGAAAAGGAGACAAGCAGAAGCTGCTGAGGCAGCTGCTGCTGCCGCTGCGGCAAGTACATCTTGTTGGCCTGAAAATGTAAGGTTCCGTCCAATGACCGATTCATTCATACAATTTGTTCGGTGTTCTAAATCCATAACTGTAATTGTAGGACGAAATAGAAGTTAGTCTGGACGGCAAAAAGAAAGGTCAAAAGAAAGCGAAGAAATCTAATAAAGCGAAGGCAAATCAAAGGAAGAACAACAAGAAATCTAATGCTCCGCAAACCGGGAACGATTTATCGGCAAAGATATTTGCTACAATGGAGAAGCACAAGGAAGTTTTCTTTGTTATACGGCTCCACTCTGCTCAATCCGCCGCTTCGCTTGGGGTAAATTTTAATAAAAACCTAACCTTTAAGCTTTTTTTTTTACATACCTTCTTGCTTACTGTACTGCTTACTGCTTCTTACTTATGGTTTAGCATACTTGCTAATAGTATTTTGTGCTACAACTCCGGTAGTGATTTTTATCATTAATAGCACTTTTTTTCTAAATATTACAGTCAATACAGGACCCCGACCCTGTTCAGACTTGCGACTTGATGGATGGACGTGATGCGTTTCTTACGCTGGCAAGAGACAAGCACTACGAATTTTCATCTTTGCGCAGAGCTAAATTTTCGACAATGGCGATGCTGTACGAGTTACACAATCAGGGACAAGACAGATTTGTATATACATGTAACAACTGCAAGAGTCATGTTGAGACCAGGTAAGGGTATATGAGAGGAATGATAGGTGGTAGGTAATTTCTTTAAGGCGACCAAATTTATCTATTTACGCTGATGTTGGCGAACTTACCAAGGTTCCCGCACAATTCGGTCAATTTGGGGAAGGAGCTTTCTTTGCTCCGAGCAACAAAATATTACGTAATTTCTGTTTCATCAAATATTTAACCACTGAATTGTATATTTAGGTATCATTGTACCATCTGTGATGACTTCGACTTGTGTGTTCCTTGCTACCAAAAGCAAGGACATCCGCACAGGATGGAGAGACTTGGATTTGAGCTGGATGACGGCTCAAGTCCTCAATCTTCTGACGCCAAGCTGTCGAATCCGCAAGAAGCAAGAAAATTATCTATACAGCGATGTATTCAAAGCCTTGTTCATGCTTGCCAATGTCGAGACGCCAACTGCAGACTACCGTCTTGTCAGAAAATGAAACGGGTTGTCGCTCATGCTAAGGTATGCTTCACATTTTCTGCTACATGGTGAATTGTGCTGGATGGGTATACATTCATTTTTAACGTTGCTTTATTAACTTTAATTTCTAGGTTTGTAAACGAAAGACCAACGGAGGCTGCCCGATCTGTAAACAGCTGATTGCTCTTTGCTGCTATCACGCAAAACATTGCATCGAAGCTAAATGTCCAGTTCCATTCTGTGCTAACATTAAACACAAACTCAGGCAACAGCAGGCTCACCAAAGAGTTCAACAAAATCAACTGCTCAGGAGAAGAATGCAAATGATGATGCAAATGGGTGGCGGTAATACATCAGCCTCAACTGCCGCCGCCACCGCAACGACAGCCTCCGCACCATCAAGGCCAAGCCCTGTGACCACCCAGGTAAGTTTAACTTACAGCATTGAAATGAATTGTGTCCAGCTCATTTTGGAAGCATTATTGACTAGATTGCAATTGTTTTTGTGAATAGCATGGCGAGCTTGGATTTGCTTGTCTATAAGTTTACGTGAGCCAAAATTATTTTTTGCTTGAGTACTAACTTTAATCCTAAATATCAGGCTGTTGGAGGTAGTCCGATGAATCCTCAGCCTTGTGGTATAGGAGGGAAGCCTGGCAGTGGACCACCATTAGCGGCTTTAGAGGCAAGCAACTTAACGCAATTCTGATTGTTCTCTACTTTTGGGTTAAGAACAGTGCATTTATTTATATTTATGTTTTCATTTGAAGGCTGCTAGACAAGTTGCTGAAGTTGTGGCAAGACAAGCTCAAACTTTACCAGGCTCACAGCCGGGTTCTGGACCTCCATCAGCACAAACAACTCCCACATTACAGCACATCATAGCAAACATTCCTTCGTCTGTTCCGTACCGTGTTCCTGTTACAACTCCACAAGTTAGCCCTGGCCCTAGACCAACTACACCAGGGTCAGCTAGTAGCAACCCGCAAGCCCGGCACGGACTTCCGAGCATGGATCAAATTCCAAGATATAGTGGCATGCCACCTACGAGGCCTGTCAATAATGGCATGCCACCTCAGGCGATTCCAATGCTACCGCAAACGCCGGTACAATCTCTACTGTCCCTCAACTCTCCAGGTATGTCATATTTGATCTATGAGGTTTGTCGTCGCACAAATTGCAAGCGCACCCTCTATGCTAAGTTTATTGTAACGTGTAGTACCTATGACTTGAGATCAAACTATCGTATCAATGTGCATGCAGTTTCGTATCTTTTGCAACACTGTATTAACGTAGAAAATATTGCCCGTAAGAATTTTCCTAAAACGTTTCGCCAAAACTGGAAGTTAACAATGTTACTAATGATGAAGGAAAAAAATTGGAGAGTACAGTATTTGACAGGCTCCATAACAATTAGACTTTCGAATGGAACTACCGTTACGCGTTCGTTCCAACCATTTGGACGCAGACGCAGATAATGTAATACAATTCCAAAATGTATTTGTATAAGCCAGTATTATTAGCATAGTTTAAGTTGTATTTTTATCGTTTGAACATATACCTTGTGACTTATTAATTTTAAAAGGTTTTGTGTCAATGTGAATTATTTGAGATCCAGATCGGTCACAGTCTCCTTGTAATCAGTGTTGTCCATTTGATTTTATATTTAAAAGTAGATAGGTTTTATTTTTTGTACGGTAAAGGATACTGTGTTACAATTCAAGCGTGAATATGTATGATTAAGCAGCTACTAGCTAGTTAAATGTGCCCATAAGGATAAATACTCGTTAAGAATGTTATTGTGTTTCCAGTTGTTTGTTTACAGTAGCATCACTCGCCATAAATACGTTTTATTTTGTTTATCTGCTTTTTTATTGTATTTATTTACTTTTATCAGCTTCTTGACGACTAGTACAAATTTAGCCCTGTTTAGTTCATTTGGTTTGAATCGATCAACTGCATTTATGTTGTCTGTTGATTCTCTGTTGATATATTTGAAAGCCGCCAAATTGTTGGTTTTCAAATCATGTAGCTAGTGTTGGTGTGTGCAATGGAAGGTGGGTTGTATTATCACTTTTTGTTCAACGGAGATTTATTTATTGTAGAAAGTCCCAATTGGCTCTTGGTGTATTCGTATATTGTATTGTAATGACTGCTTCGCTATTCGTGTTGTAATTCCACATTTTGTATTCTATTTAGTGCACCCTTGCTCTCACTGCTAACTGAGCAAGCTTAAGTAATTGAATATGATTAGTGTAGGTTTTGCTGTTTTACATGGATTGTATTTTGCATGCATATTACTAGGATCTTATGTGAGTAATTGTGACAGCTTTTCTGGCATGCTATCATGCAGCTTAAGTATACATGCAATTACAAGTAGTCACTCACTGAAGGTATTCAAATTTTGAAATTTTCACACTGATAAAATCGAAACTTGTAAGGGTTCTCAAAGGGACCCATGAATGCGGTGTATTTCCATCTCAAATTAACAAATCAGTTTTTACTTAGCCGCACTTGTAATTTGTACCTATTTGTATTTATGCCATATTGGCATCTTATTTTGTCGATTAATTTGTGCAACCTCGGCCTCTTTGTGACTGTTTTTGCTTGCTTGTAGTTCAGCCTCTTAACGCATGCCTCCACGCGGTTAGTTACTGTAAACTCTAAATTTACTATACTTCACCTAGAGCCAAAAGGGTGGTGTTCAATGTGCAGTTATTTTTCAATCAAGTTGTTGAACTAATTTTCCATGTTAATGCTGGTGTTAGAGTGGTTTGACTTTGATATCAAGTCGTAAAGTAAGTGTAACTCTCTGTCTCATACAACATGAAGATCAGTCGAAGAGACAGAAAACTTATGGGAAACAAAAAGTAGGTGGAAAAGTGCTCGGAGTTATTAAGGTAGTTCACGGAAACTGGTAAGTTATTATAGTTGCATTGCATTATGGGTTGTTGCATAATTCGGGGTCTTTCTCGTCATGTACTTTTCATTCTATCGGAGATATTTGAGCATTTCAAATGAACGTGTTTGTCTGCTCTAGGGTTGCAAGTAAACATTTGATATTTTGATGGTAGAGTAGCTGCACCTTTCTATAAGTTATATTACAGAACGGCGGCGAGCCAGTTCTTTTTGGTATGATTTCTCAGCTAGTTTATAACGTTACGTAGGTTAAAATTCAACTAAATCCCACTAGCCCATTCTCCAAGTTCACTGGGATTAAGTTTTTTTTACTGTGGAGCTTAACTTTGAAAAACACAGTCTCAATCGCAAGCCATCCCATATGTTAATCAATTCGGCCATGCAGACTGAGGGAATTCGTTTTGTTCCTTCTGGAACGTAAGCTTCTCAGCTAGTTTATAACGTGGTAAATGTTAAACTCATATCCTGCCCACTCACTCTCCTAGTCGAAAGGGATAAGATTCTTTACTCTGAAGCATAACTTTAAAACGTACAATTATTGTAAGTTACATCTCGAACTCGACCCGTTTTCAATCAATTCGGCCATCCAGACTGAGGGAATTTGTTTTGTTCCTCCTGGAACGGAATCAAAATCTCCTTTATCTTAATCTGACAGGGCAGGAGAACTCAGAGCTTTTATTCATTCATCGGTTTGTTTGGTTGTACAAAAATCATCTACAATTCTGTAAACTCATCTTCACTATTCACTACCTGGCACGACTTGCACTCTAACAATCCACTCTTTATAATTTTGTTTTCCATTCAAATTCTAAATAAAAAGTATTTCATTTTCTCATATATGGTCTGACGGCTTAACAGAAAATTGACTTGCTTAACAAATGCGGACGTGAAACCAATCTCAATAGTCTTTCAAGTTCTTACTCACTGATTCACCCACTCACATTTTGTTTGGCATGGTTTCTTTAACATTCATGAACGTATTCCTTGGTACTAAATATTTTTATACCAAATCTGAATTCTCGAACAAATACAATGAACAGCACTCTGGCATTGCATTTTCCACATTACGCTTTCTGGCTTGGTCATGACGCACCTGATTTGCTGATTTGTAGCATGATCCACGATGGAATACACTTTTCGTAGTAACCCCGTTGAACCAACTAGGCACCTCCAAACTCGTACCTAGGGCTTAAATAACATTCTAGTTAAGATCAATTTCAGTTGGATTTGTTGTAACGTAACTAAATTTTATAAGACCTGTAAAATCCCGATCCCGATGAACCTGAAATCCTGAATAATGTTGATATGGCCAATATCCATTCGGTAGGGTTTCCCTTGAATAACGAATGGGATTAAAAAGCGGAAGCCAATTTTGATGTTCTTCTAAGAAATGTATGTTTATAAACTGAAGTGTTGTAATCATGTTTGCAATTTGTATGGACTTATAAAACACTTGCCAAAATAAGGAAGTATCCATCCATGTGTGGATAGTAGAAGTTTGGAGTTGGAACTTTTAGTTCTGCATTAAGTTTAAATCCCGTGGGATTCCTGCGCATTGCTGATCATTGTTGGCCCAGAATGTTCAATTGTTGCCAAGGGCCGTCCATAGATTATTTGATCAAAGTTTGGATTAAAATACAGATAAATCAAACCAACAAGTTAATTTTTAAGAATTATCGCCAAAAATTGAACGAATTTAAGTGAGATAATATTTTGTATTGTTAGTTGTGACTGGTTTTGATTGATTTAAAATAATTTCCTCCTCTAAATTTACTTTCTGCCCTTCAGTCCGCGATCCAGACTTTTGAATGGATACCTTTCCCGGTCTCCCTTCTATTTTAGCACGGGTCATTCTCATTCATGCCACCAGAGCAATAGTCCTAAATATTCTGCGTGGTCAGATTAACTGCATGGTTGCAAAATATAGAATTTACTTGTGTAGTGATTTGTGATTTGTTTTGTGTAGTTCTGTGCGGTGTCAGCTAGAAAGTGATTGAATTTTATACATAATAGTTAATTGTGTTTTTGTTAATTTTTAGTTGCACTCAATTGGCGAATTTTTTTCATAAATTTTAATGCTATCAGTAATGCCTGTCCAGTCATGGAAGAAGCTGTTCATAAATAATGTAAAAATCAGCGTTTGTTCCAGCGGGCCTATAGCAAGTAGTTGATAATCAATTGACATTAATATCTAATATTCTAAGATGGGAGACTATTGCGCGTAGTTGTGATGACATACTATAAAACTATGATTCCATAATCTAATGTTCTGAATTTGCTTTCTCTTTTCCAGGTATGCCAGTGCGAAATCCCTTAAGACCAACAGGAGCTGTTCCACAAGGACAACTGCCTCAGGGACAAATGCTGCTGCACCAACTATTACAAACCCTTAGATCTCCAACAACTCCAGAACAACAACAACAAGTGCTGCAAATACTCAAGTCAAACCCTCAACTCATGACGGCTTTTATCCGACATAGACAGCAGCAACAGCAAGCTCAGCAACAACAGCAGGGTGTCCAACAGACTGGCCAGCCGGTTCAACAGCAACAACAACAGCCTGTCCAGCAAATGATGGGTCAAGTTGGAATGAATTCACAACAACAGCAGCACATAATACAGCAGCAGCATCCTGGTAAGAGCATATTAAGTTTACTCCCTAGAAGTTTTCAGTTCTTAAATAGCTTCTCCTTTCACTTTTGAACTTTGAATTCCAATTCTGTACGGGTTTGCTTTCATCAACCACAATCAACAAGTTAACCTTTTTCCTCTTTTCCTTTATGTTTATTTTTAACAAATGCGTGAGTGCGATACACTGTGCAGCCGTTTGAATGTAATCATTCCAACTTCCTATTTTGGGCTCTGTGCCATGTCCTAAGAACGCGTACTGGCCAGTCTTCTAGCATTAGTCTAGTCGTCTTGGGCTGATTTTAATTCAAGGGGTTTGTGACAAGTATGGCTTTTTAATGATCCAGACCGACGAATATAAGCAGTTAACAAAGAAAGTAGCCCCTATCTAAAGATAGCCGTATTCTAAAACGAGGACAAGCACGGCAACCATCTAATTTTATGCTCCCAGTCTCAAGCTCTAAAATTGAGGGATATGACTATAGGTGACGGACGACTATATCAATGCAGACAACAAACACTTTTGAACGTTTAGGTGTTGTAAGAAATAATGTGTAATACTTTATCTGGTAAAGCTTATGGGGTTGAACATTGACACAATCCCCCACCAATTTTTGACGAAAAACTGAATCTAAGCTCTAATGTCTTTCGTCTTTCCTCTTAAGCATTAAGTCGTCTAGTCTATCTCCTAAATCTGTACAGTAGTTTTGGAAGACACAACTAATACACATATCTCAACTACACTATAGCTACACTATAGTATCTGAACGTTGCCTTTATATCTGCAATCTATAGTAAGTCATCTCCGAGGGTTGTGCATCTATATTTTGGTTAAGTTGCTTGGAGTTGTGCAGCACCTTTGCTGCGTTTTGCTAATTTTCAAATCTATCGATACATTCTAGGGCTCTGGAGTTCTGACAATAATGACATTCGCAATTAATATTTTCTCTTAGGAGGACTTCCGCAACAAAATGTTGGGATGAACCATCCACAATTGCAGCACCAGCAACTTCAACAGCAACAACATTCTCAACTCCTCACTCCTCAACAGCAACAGCAACAACAACAACAGCAGCAGCAACAACAGCAACAGAGATGGATGCATCAACAACAACAACAGCAAATGATGATTCGACAACAACAGAATCAAGGTCAAAATGCGGTAGGAAACAATGGAACGCAAGCTTCTCAACAACAATTCCTGGGCTATTCTCAGGGAAATCAAATGAATAATAATCAGATGGGTGCTGGGAACGGTCAAATGTCACAGATGTCTCCTTCCATGAATCCCGGTATGCCGAATCAAATGGTTTCGGGTGGTGGTTCAAGTCTGCAGTCTCAACTACAGTCGCAAATGTCACCCATGGGTCAAATGGGCAACCCTAATGTAAATCAAATGAATAATGCTTCACTTCAGTCTCAGCTCCAACAACAGAGGTTTGGAGGTCGGCCTGCTCCCGTGTCTTCACCAATGGGTCCACCCACTCCTCTGTCAGGACCAAGTCCATCTCCTAGAGCCATGCCAATTCAGTCCCCCAGACCCCATCATCCGCCAACACCTTCACAATCACCGCATCCTGTCGGAGGAGGGCCTGGTACACCTCAGTTGGACATGATTCAACCTGCATTAATGCCTGATGATCCAGTTTTAACTCCTCAGGAGCAGCTTTCGAAATATGTAGAACAACTGTGACACCTAGAGTAATTAAACTGCTGTATAAAGCTGAGGCCAATCGGTTGAATAATATGCTATACGATGTGCAATATAACGCAGATAGTGTGTGACAGTGACACCTTAACTTTTTCATAAACAAAGTCTGAGTTTATTTGTGTTAGATTAGGTAATTGTAATTTTTGTCTTAGGTGGTTAGTAGTGGATGTACCATATTCTATTGTGTAATTAATCGACTAGAAGGGGCCGACAACTAATCACGAGAAGAGAAGAGGCGGTATATTATTGTACCTATTTATCATGTTTCATGTAGTCAACTCCATTGATTGTTATTTCTTATTATTATTAGGGTTCACTGTTAAACCAAAAGAGCCATTATTTAATTTTTCAATGTTATTTATCATGCATATAATAATTGATTAATATTGATGCAAAGACTTAAATAACGCATTATTATTGTGGAAGGTAAACTTCGAGTACAATGTTCTTCCCATTAAGGTACGAGCATTGGATTTTGTACGGCATACCTTACACTCTACTATGTATTGTTATTGTAAAGGGAATAATCTCTACTATAATTACCTTCCTTAAGTAAATTTGTATGGAGCTGAAAAACAGGTTAAATTATATCTATACGAAATGTAGATAGCTGTGAAGAAGTAAAACTTATTAAGGGGTAAGTGAGTCGCACGCCGCGGTTGTAAAACTGAAACGAAGCATAATGAGATCAAGTCGAACGTTCACTAGCTATTAAGTAAATTGTGCGATCAAGAATTTCTTAGCAAATAAGAAAGCTCCTTTTATATCACTACTATGCATTAGCCTCAAAGTATTTATTTTACATTTAAACGGTGAAGATATTATTGTGGACGGACATATGTGCAACTGTTGCTGATTTGTCAAGTGGTCCATTGGTTCATCACAAAAGTCAAATGTGTTTTATGCCAGACGATACATTTTTGCAGCAATAAAGCGCTCTCCTCGACGCGTGCGACACTTTGCCTTGCGAAACGAAGGCACTTGTGTTGCCCGATCAGAGACAAACCTAAGTATTCTGCATTTCCTGAACCTTCTTCTCACTGAGACCCATGCAATTACTCAATGAGAAATATTTAATAATTAGTAATGAACTGTACATTCAACAACAACTAATAATGGCTATGAAAAACTAAGCATGAAATGAATCCGTTTGTAATAAAATGAGCCGATTATAAATTAAATTGTCAAGTCTCAACCGTCTCAAATTCTTTCTGTTGCAATAATGCGATACTTGATAAATACTCAACGTGCAAATGAACCCGACGCGACGGCATAAAAACGATTTTAAGTGAAAAGGGAATTCGATATTAAAGGCGTAATAAAATGGTAGAATTTGAAAGAATTCATGATCACCGTAAACAAATTACAATACGACCACAGGATGTGAAATTTACCCGCCAACAAATCCTTCGGACTTGTGGAAGAGGCCTTACAGAAATAAATACTCATTTCATTCATTTACAAAAGATGACTTCAAAAGGGCATTCTTCTTGGAGGGTAAACTGAACTGCTACAGCTTACAACGGAACATGCTGGTCGTGGAATGAATGGGTGCATACTGTTAGGAAGAACATGATGGCCTAGAGTCTAGAACTGCAAATCGATTCGGTTTTGTGTTTTTACCCCAGCGGTGTAGTAGTTATTTGATTCCAATTCCGGGGTAAAGCCATGTTTTTTTTAAAATTTTATAGAATTCACATTAACAGTTAACATATCAAACCTTCATCGGAGATTAGAGACCCAACGCTGTCTAAAGCGCGTCCTTTGTCAATAAATTTACTAGAACTTCGTAAAGCAACAACACACTTTCAATCTTAATTTTAAATTTCCCACAATTAAGGGTTTACCCATCAGAAATATATATATTTGAATTTCCCGCGTTCTTCGCGCCAAAATTCAATTTTATTTTCTATTTTTTAAAAATTCTCGAACTTAACGTTAGAATTTTGAAAAACAAATCCAAGGTTTCGACCTTCATCTTGAACGGGCTATCCAACTCCATCATAATATCGGCAACGTACATCGTACGTACAGCGGACGTGACTAGTACGTGCGTTGTACGAGTGGTGTTCGATTTTCGAACGCTGTACGTACTAGGTACGTCCGCTGTACGTGCAATGTACGTGCGTTGTGCGTACGGTGTTCGATTTTCGAACGCTGTACGTACTAGGTACGTCCGCTGTACGTGCAATGTACGTGNTACGTCCGCTGTACGTGCAATGTACGTGCAACGTACGTGCGTTGTGCGTACGGTGTTCGATTTTCGAACGCTGTACGTACTAGGTACGTCCGCTGTACGTGCAATGTACGTGCGTTGTGCGTACGGTGTTCAATTTTCGAACGCTGTACGTACTAGGTACGTCCGCTGTACGTGCAATGTACGTTGCTCTGTACGTTGCCGATATTATGATGGAGTTGGATAGCCCGTTCAAGATGAAGGTCGAAACCTTGGATTTGTTTTTCAAAATTCTGACGTTAAGTTCAAAATTTAAAAAAAAAACCTCAAAAAATTTGAATTTTAGCGTCAAGAGTGCGGGGAATACAAAAATAATTTCAGGATAAAACCTAGAAGTGCGGGGAATTCAAAATTACCAGCTTTAAGATCAGTTTTTATTTTTAAAAAAGCTGACTCCGGGGGCGGCAGTGAAGCCATATTTGGGTCTCTACATCCAATGTAGGTGCAATATGTGAAGAAATAAATTGTGTATGAGCTACCCCGTTTAACTATTTCGGCTTTCTGCACTCTGGTTGGCCGTTTCCTCGTTTGCATTAACGTCAACATTGTAGTAAAATATAAAATATTAATTATTTGTTGCCAGAGATCAAGAGTGACATTTACATAAGTCTAAAACTTGCAATCCTAGTCCCAGGGTCTCCAGAGGGAAATTTTGAATGAATTCGATCTGCGTGGTGGAGCTGGCTGCATCGCGTTTAGTTGGATAGTGGACTCCGAGGGACGGGTTGACGGTTTTGGGCTCTGACTGACTGCAGCGAAGCATTTATTCCTTGACCACTTGAAATTTGAACTTGGTCAGCTGTAACCCACCTAATCTAACATTCATCGCCTCCATTTTGATACTTAATTGACCTGAGGAGGACTGAGGGGACCTTGGAGTCCCTCTCACTACCCTACGTGTAGAGGCGAGATTACTGAGATGGCGGACGGATACTCGGAACATGAACTGGAAGAGGAAGAGAATCGAAAAGTTTTCGTGGATGATGAAAAGAAATTTTACGGAATGGACTTAGCGTAAGTGTTTAATTAAGTTATTTGGACAAATTAAACCTGAAGAACTGCATTGTGGATCAGGCAGGTTTTTGAATTTGCCTGATTTGAATTGTTTAGGGTTTCTTGCTGCTTCAGTGAGTTTGATTTGAATATTGTAGTGTTTATTAGTGTTACTCATATATAATCTAGTCATTATGTTTGACACGCTGGCATTTGTTGCTCGATTATTACTATTTTTACTATATAAAAGTCCAGGCTAGGTCTGCGGTGCAGAGTACTACTATGACTATAGCTTTTTTGTATTTTATGAATTCAGTAAATTCAGTATGTAGTTGGTGCTTTTAAAGTAATACAATTTTTTGCTTTGCAGTCGAATGTGCCAAGGCGGAACGTTTGTCCCTCCCAGGAACACCGGAGACGATGAGTTTCTGGACTTAGATGAAAACGATGAATTTGAATTTGATGAGGAAGAAATTATGGGTTTAGCCCCTGTCACTGAATTATTAGAAGTAAAGAAAGATCTGAATCTGTTGGAAGCTCCAGACTACAGCTCACTTGGATATACAATGACGAATCTCACGGAAGACGGAGGAGTAATGAAGTTGGTAAGCTGTTCATTTCTTTTAATATATATTTTGTTTGGGTAGTCCATTTTTCTTTGAGAAATGGAAATTATCAGCCCTAAGATGTCTGCTCATGTTGATGCCTAAACCCACATTATGTTCTCATTTGAGAAAGGAAAGAAAGATAGTAAAACTACTTGTCGTTTTTCTAGGTTCTTCAGAAGGGAACTGGAAAAGTGATTCCAAAAGGATGCAAGGTGTGGTTTCACTATACCTCCTTTCTTCATGGGGAACAGATTCCCTACGATTCAACGATAATTAGAAAAACAACCCAAAGTTACCTTACGAGTAGTTCGAATTTAATCGTCGGGCTGGATATCGGTATCAAATCCATGGAATTTCTTGAAGCAGCTCAATTTCTTCTTACTCCAAAGTACGCATATGGTGAACTCGGCTGCAAACCACGAGTCCCACCAGGTAAGCTGTAATTGAGTTAAGCTCTGCTAGGTTCATTCTTAGATAACATGTGTGCCTGTGTCGTCAACAAGCCGAGTGGTATATTTTATGACGAGCTGGACAGGATAATAGAGCTGACATTATTAACAAGTTGTACTTTGTAGGACCAGAAGGGTCAGTCATCTTCAAACTCTCTGCCGTTGTTGCCTTTCCCTCAATTGGGTGTATTTTGTGAATAAGCCTGCTAGCATAGTGCTTCCGCAAATAATACACCGTTATAGCTAGTAGGTGAGATCTATTTACGTCAACTAATTGCAACTTTGTATGCTTAGATACGCCTATCGTCATCAATGTCAAGATTCTGAATATTCTTTCCGAAGAAAAGCTGAAGACGGTACAATTCATGACAGATGAGGAGAGGTCGTTGCTCCCATTTCAGGAGGTCCTTGATGCTTCACACAGTCGCAAATCTGCTGGAAATGCTTCGTATTCTAGTAGAGACTATCGACATGCTGTTAGAGAGTAAGATCTAACTTCATGGTCTACTGCAAATTGTGAGACCTTCAGTCGTATATGATTTTTTTACAGGTATCGCCGCGGTATTCATTTCCTGGAAGAATATTCGAATGTAACTCAAGAGGAGGATGCTAAGAGGAATGAATGTCTTTCCGCATTGTTCACAAACATGGCCCAGACCTATTTGAAGCTAAAGAAATACCCACAGGCTTGCAATGCTTGCAAAAATGGACTAAGATGTTGCGTCGACGCGCATTTTCGCAAGTTATATTATCGGTAAGGATTTTGCAAATATTACTACTTTCCAAGAATAGGCCATGGAACGGTACCGTGATTTGTTTAAAATTTTAGATTCTCCCAAGCGAAGTTCTACTTGGGAAATACCAAGCACGCGTTGGATTTGATTCGGAAGTCTATTACTCAAAAAAACGAAGGAGATATTCCTCAAGATATCTTAGCTTTTGAGAGAAAGGTTTTTATTTAATGTCTGAATGAATTTTGTGAAAAATCCTAAATTGCACTTTCTTTGTAGATTGCTGCTCAAATTGATCAGGAGAGAAAGGCCGAGCGTTTGTTATACAAGACGATGGCAAAGGGTGTTTTCAGCCAACGTGATCCAAAAGATCAGAATTGATAGACTTCGGACTTCAACATGGATATATTGTAATCAGCTTTTCTACTTGTTCTACCACCCTCAATCTGTAACAGTTCCAAGCCGAGAACTTGATTTAAATCTTTCCTAACTTTCATTTATTCAGTTACCGGTTACATTCAAACTATGTTTATTCTAATTGTTTCAAGCTTTGGACTTTTCATTAACAAAGTGTTAGCCGTTTATTAAGAAATGTTTAAGTTTAGCTGCTAATACCAGTAGCAAGTGAATTCCAACCTTGCTACCAAACAGTAATGCACTATATCAACATTTTCAACGTCCTGCCCGGTTTTAATAAAGTATACGTAAAATAAAGTAATCGTTCTTTGCTTTACTAGTAGTGTTGTATTATACACTACCGACCAAAATTAGTGGGGCACCCTCAATATCATTTTCTTCGACGCGTTTCTAGACATAAAAATTTCAAATTTTGCACATGCCTAGAAAAAGCTATTTCCAAGTTTGGGCCATGTTCCTATTGTGGAAATCAATAAAAGGTCAAAGGTCACAAATTCTGATCAAAAAAGTACTTTTTCAACATGGTCAGAAAATATTTTCTCATACCCTTTTTATTTTTTTGTTAAAACTAGTTCAAATTCTGAACATTTTGATGCATCATCCAAGTCTGTGCGATTTTTCTAGAATTAACTATGAATTTTTGAAACGTGGAGAAAGGGGTCTATGGTTA
>JAAXYW010001053.1:0-25853 GCA_036851895.1 Orthonychiurus folsomi
CACGCAAGGACCAGCACCCTGGAAAAGTGAAATCTGTCTGTAAATGTTAAATTCTAAATGATACCGATTTTCCTCATGTAGTTAAGGTATACAAAATTAGTCGTTTGGAAAATTAATAATCAAGGCAGTTAAATGCAAATGATTACAGATTGTGAGCCTCGGATGAGTCGCCTTGCAAAGCTACTGTACAACACACGGAGCATCAATATCTTGAAATTGAGATGTATTAAAAAACCGAAATGCTTGGTATTTTAATAGCAGCCCGGGTATAATTTATGACTGGTTTTTTTAAATCCCACCATGAAGTGACCCGGAAACGCATGTCTTCCCTCCCTCGAGTGCCAAATCTCATATGCTTCCCTTCCATCATTTGATTACATAACATAACGTACTTCCCCAGCCTGGATTTTATTTTCAGGGAATGATGAATGGTTGGCTGTCACTCCTAATTCGAGGATTTCCATAGTCAAAAGATGCATGACAAATGTTGGAGTATTAAAGGAGGGAAAAGCACTACCCCCTTTTCCCCGTTTATGGCAATGGACGTACGTACGGTACGTACGGATCTCACTCTGTCCGATTATGAACTGTGTATTAAAGTAAAGTGAGGTATAAGGCTAAGGAATTGTGTGGGCTTCCTCCTTGATTTATGGACTCAGGCTACCCATGACTTTCTCCATTTGTTTAACTAAAATCATGGACACCCGGAACCATGTGTCCTCTGTCCTCTGCCGTCCAGCACAGTAGTGTTAGGAAGAATAAAGTGCTACTGCCCCGTTTGCCACATTATTTAGGAGGCTGTCCGAGAATGTACATTCAATTTCTGGACGGCAAATGCAAATGGCGAGTCATTTTATGCTATTTGTATAAAATATTTGGAGGGTATAGTCCTTTTTTATGTCACGCTTTTGAATTGTATCCATTTGATGATTATTGCATTCAGTTCACTCAAATTTATGGGGGAAATGAAGCGACCAAGACTTGAATGTTTAAATATTCAAGTTTTGCGTATACATTTGAATACCTTGTTAAATTTTATTTATATGTTAAAATATATGAAATGTTATATACAGATCTACACGTTCTGTTCCAGTAGGTTTACATGTGATAATAAAATAAAGTTCCCTATGGTTGTTAGTTACACTGGCTGCTATACATAGGCATTAAATAAGTCATTTCTTTGTAATCGAGTTCCAGGAATAAGAACAGAAATAACAATGTGAGGAAACCAGCCGTGTACGTGTACGGAATCATGGATGATGACTTACGAGTGTAAACTCGCATGGTTTTAATAATTAATTGTTCCTTTTCCCAACTTGTTTCTCCAACTTTCTGTCTTTTCATCTGAGATCCTTTACCTCATTTTTCCCTCACCCCACTTCCACAATTAATGAGGTAGTAAAAAATAAACTTGGAGTCATAAGTCATCAAGGGGTGAAGGGGTTCCACTTTTAATTAACGTTCATTTTAGTCATTAATGCTAACGTGGCGCACTCGGCCAAAAGAGCCACGGCCACACCGTGCCAGCCAGCCTCCGCTCTCAACTACTGTCTTACTTTTCAAACAACGAAACTAAAGGAAAAACAAGTCTTTGGAAGAAAGTTCCTTTCCGTCTCACTCAATTCGGTCCCGGACTTCCTGGAATGGAGTTTTCAATTCTGAGTTTACCAATTCAGATCTGACGACCCGATGTAACGTTGCTTTATTTCCTTGGTTGCTCAAACGGCACGTATAATTGTAAAATGGTTCAGAGCCCTTATGAATTGTGATTTGTGATTTACCACAATTTACAGTAACGCAACGAGGAAATTAACTAGGAAGCTATACGTACTTTAATTCTTCATACAAAATAATTAATGGATAGAGTTGAAATGCAGGCATCATAAACTACGTTTTATCGGTAAAAAGTTTAAAAGTATTACGCCGTTTACTTTATCTGTAGTTTACTATAATAAACAATCCAGTAGTAAGTTGGCTGTATGGGATTGGTCGTCAGGTTAAAGTTGTAGCTTACCGTGAATAGAAAAGTTGAAAAATGATGCGATGAACAACACATGAGTTATTTTTTCCATTTCTACAGCGTTGTGCACAGCAAATGCAAGCTCATCTTGACGGCAATGTCTCTTTTGTTTAGTCGATTACTCAAGTTGGTAAAATCTTAGTCACGTCACTAACTCCGCTTTCGGTACGGGCAAATTCGGCAAATTAACTTAGTTCAGGTTTTGTAAAATGTGATGCTCACTGTTTAACTGCACTTGAATTACACGAAATGTTGATTTATATTTGGCAATGTCTTTCTGAATTCTGGTAACAACGTTTCAGAATACATCTGTAACTGAATGCTGGTATTTGGGTCTGCCAGTTCCTTGAACGATTGGTTCCAAACCGAAAACAGAGGCAAGAAAGGAAATAACCGGGTGTTTTTGGAGGGTAAGTTTAACGGAAACGGAAAGGATTCGTTTTTCCAGAAGAACACACGCAGACTCCACTCCTCACACCCGCATTTCCATTTGGTTAGGTTGAAATTCAAAGAGGATTTCAGAAATGTAGAATGATGTGCAAATATTTCATAGAATCAATGCAAGAAAATGGATGACCAGTCCTACACAATTCATAAAAGCACTTTCTTTTTATTTTCTCCTCTTTCGTCAGCAAGGAATAAATAAAATTGACAACAACATGGCATAGAATCGATTTGATACTTTTACACACAATAATAGTAATATAGTCACCTTTTTTTCTCGAAAATCATTTCTTTGACAGTATGAGCTCCGACAGTCTTTTCTAACCCAGTTGATTGCAAATCAACTCCATTCCAACAAACTAGCTAGTACAAGGTATAAATGTTAAAGGTTAATTCAAAAAGAACAAATCCCGCCTTTATACTAAATTTCTAAATACTAAAGTTAGTCACGATACTCATCTTTAGCTTTTGCTGCCCAGTTAGGGCTGAGGGCATTCGCATTGTGCTTCGCAGTACAGTAGTTCTCAACAAAATGAATCCAGGCCAGTTTGACATTAGAAGTATGAAAAAATAACACAAAAATGCAGGGTTAATATTAATAAATCCTAACTTCTAAAATCTAAGCTGCTGCTGCTGCTGCTGATTGAAATTGAGATATTTCCTATCCTAGCTATATCATTCCGGGTGCGTTTGAATGCGTTTACCCATTTTAAAAGTCTAGTTAGCAAATCGCGTGCTTCTCCTTAATCACAATAAACGGCTCCTTGAAAGATCCCTTGGGTCCATTCCTCATGAGTCACCATCTTAACTATGGACAGTTCCATCCCAAAAATCCTCCAAAACATTTTATTGTGCGAAACCTTTTTGAATCAGGCCCAGTCTTCTCAACATCAACGTCTAATATTCTGCAAATAATTAATCGGGGGTGGAGGTGGTTGAGGTGGTTGAAGGGAGGAGCCATTGGATAGCTCAGTATTTGTTGTTGCCAAACTTTCAACGGTTCCAACACTACTTGAGTGCCCACCACCAAAAAAATTAACACGGTGCTTCTCGGAAGTTGTTAGCAAGTACTGAGTTGACTTGTCTGAGTTCTCTTCCAAAAGATTCCTTTCCATGCATACATTTCGTCCGGTCCAAGGGGAAGACTCTGGGACACTTTCCAATGGGGTAGTGCAGTTTGCAGAATTCTTGTTGTTTTGCAACAAAACAATCGACATATCCGAAAGACGTTCCAAGACGCAAAGAGCTGTGAGCCGTGCATCTGGCTCTGCATCCCAAGATTCGTTCAATGTATCCCTCATACTTCGTGAGACTGGCAAATCACACCAGTTTGTGAATGAGGGGCGTCCACGTCGTGTTACAACGAGCCGTGTGAGTGCTTCAATGGAAATATCCTTTCCAAGCTCTGGACTGTAGGGCAGGACATGACAGCTGTGGATCGCAATTGGACTTTTGTTTACTATTTCCCAAATTAGTAGTGCCAGGGCATAAATATCTGATTGTTTGAGGGAATTTTCCAAGTCCTTCAAGTTGACGGCTCCTTCCAGCAGTTCCGGGGCCATGTAACGCAATGTTCCGGCATCGGAGAGACTGCAAAACTCCGCTTGACGCTCCTGTCCACTACAGTAGTAGCGAGAACCCTTAATTCGGAGGGACAACCCAAAATCAGCAATGTAAGGTGTCAAATTCTTGTCAATGAGGACGTTCTTCGAAGTCAGATCCCTGTGGAATGATGAATTATGCATAAGATAATTGCTCGGAGTCTAAATACCAATTCTAACTCGAAATGTTCAATTTTGATGTTTTACCTGTGAGAAATAACAACCCCTTCGCTATTTTCTCCATGCAGATATGATAGTCCAGCCGCGAGTCCTTTTAGGATCTTTAGAGTTTGAGGCAAATCAATAGAGGTTTCTTCATTCGATAGAAAATCACGCAAATTTCCAGGGCTTATTCGATCCAGTATCAAAATCAAATTGGTACTGAAAACCTGCCAACCTGCAAAATCACAAATTCATTAATGAATTAACCTGAATTCATAAATCAATTCAATTTATCTAATTAAAGACACTCATAAATTTATTAAATTATTTAAATCATCAAACATAATTCAACAGGTCGAACATCAGAATTGAATACGAGAATGTTAACAAAAATATCGAACCTCTATATCCGATAATATTTGGATGACAAGATTTCCCCAAACATTGAAAAATGTACTTCTCGTTCTCAAAATACTCGCGATTCTCCAGCGCAAATACTTTCAAAGCCACTCTGGCCCCGGCATGTCTCCCCGTGCAAACTGTCGCAAATTTTCCTTTAGCTATAAGCAAGCATATTTAAAGAGATTAGATAATTAGATCTGATTTGCATAACCCAATGAAACAGTTCCATCATTTCTTCATTGCGCCTTACCTATTTCCTCGCCCAGGACGATGGGTTCCATCACTTGAAAATCAATTTGATTGATTGGTTCCATTAATTTCTCCCCAGCCTCACAATCCGCTCGAACAATGACATCTTTGACAATCAATTTGTGTGCAATGGATTTCTTCTTCCACATCCAAAGCATGCCAATAAATACTAGGACGACGAGGAAAGTCAAAACAATGAGCACTCCTATGATTGGTTCAAATGTGAAAGACTTTTCTTCATTCGTTTGATCGCCAAAATTGCCATGAGTCAGTCCCAATCGTTCACTCAATGTAACATACAATTCCTCTTTTGGAATAAAAGTTACATTTGAATTGCAGTAGTCCTTAGAGCAGCAGCAGAAAAGTGTTTTCTCCACGTCATGGATTTTACTTGCAATACATTGATCCTTGCATTCGTCTACTAAATTAGACCCCCAGCACCCTGAATGTTTAAACAACAAAATTAATTTACTTGCTAAGCTATCCAAGAGTTTGCACCAAGACTAGTCTTAGTCTTGTATTTCCAGCTTACCTTGTTTTTGAAATCTAGGCTCTCCTCCCGTCTCATTGGACATTTTCCAAAGAGCAAAACAGAAGGGGGACTCTGGTTGACAGATTTGAACAGCTACCTAAAAATTAACAATGTAAAGGTTCATAAGTTAATTTCATCCTGAGATCTTAAACTGATCTTTGCCAATAAACCTAGAAAACCTAAATGTACCTAGACAATAAACACTCCACCCATCGTACTGAGCCGGACACAATTAAAACGTCCAACTACCATAAATACGTAAAGTCTCAAGTTTAGTAAGTCTAATTACCTCATCATTCTCATTAAAGATCATATCACATTTTCTGGTAGAAGCTTCAACAGCAGCAGCCAAAGCCAATGTCCCAAATACTAATAATACAGTTCCAAACTTGGCCAGATCCAGACCTCCTCGTCCAATAAAAGTGTGGGCTTCCATTGTGTGAATGAATTTGTGGATCCGACGACCAGACCCTCACCGGATTCGGACGACTGACGACTAACGACGACTACTTCTCTTCCAAACTTTACATGTTGATAGAAATATGCACTACAGATTTGTTTATGATAAAACGTTTGACCGACCTGACCACTGCAGATTTGATCCGCCAGCCTGAATTTACAAAATATTGAATTGAGGATTTTTGGCTGGGACACGACACGACGGCTCGGCCAGGCCAAAGGGAGGTCGTGGATGTAAGTAAAGTGTGGGAGATTGGGGATGCAATGCGCAATGCAATCCAATGCATGGCAAAAGGCATGAAAATCCAGACACCAAAAAAATGCAGCTACAGGCTAGATATAGGCAAGGAGCCAGACAGTCGCCAGACAGACACCAAACTACATTCACCAATTTCAATCCCTCCTCTTCGTTCTGCTACTATGAGAAGTAAAATGCTGGCGACGACGTACATGTTGAGATTGAGATGAGAGAGATTCAGGGAAAATGGAAAAAAATTCACAATTTCTGGAATTAATTACGATATCTGTCTGTGGTCTATGCCGAGGTTTGGTTGTTCAAATCAAAATAATAAAGAGAAGATAGAATATCGCTTTTTTACATCGGTTGGTCCATCTCGCCATGCCATGGATATGTCAGCTTGTTAAATTTATCCTTAATTTGCATAACTATAAATGACGGGACTGGCGTATTGTAATTGATAATTTTCACAATATTTTTGCTATGCTGAAAGTATTTTAATGTGTTGGGCACTCTGGATGCAAATTGTACTAAATGTTGACTGCTATTTATGGCTACACAGTACACATTATGTATGTGTTTACTATTCTGCGTTTTACGGGTTTTTGGTCATGTTTTAATTTAATGTACAGAATAGGCACTTCCTGAAGCCCGAATTTACTTATTTGTTAGTGATCTGGCACAAAAACTGAGCTACAAATTGTTTATGACGTATGAGCAATCTTTATTTGTAAACTTTGAAACGGTCAAACTAGTGACTTAGCAGAAGCTAGACTAGTACAGAGTTATTACTATACATACAAACCAGATGTAATACTATACTATGCATGTGGTAATACTGTTAGTTTGGTTTTCAAAAATCGCCGCCCCACTCTTTGTTTGAAGAATGCATTGCTTTTGAAATGTTTTTATTCTATTTACAGTAGGCTTGCACATAGCGTTGCATGTCTTATTTTCTATCCACCCGGATCCTGGACAATTTTCCCGGTATTGGACTAAATTATGTATTTGGATTCCAGTGCGTGCCATGGAAGTCCGAAAATCGATTAAGAGCCATCACGCAACGGCAACAACGGCACACTCTCCAGCATAAATCCGGTCCAAACCGGGTCGAATTTCCAAATTGCACCTTGCGCACGTCGTCGTAGAGTTGTGGGTGGAAATTTTTTATCATTTAGGTTCCAGTTTTACCCTCACCTCTTCTCCTGCGCTCGGATCAAGTACGACGTTGACGTTAAATTTACGTACGTAAGTTGAAGTGGACGCAGATTACGACCTTCACATCTACCACAACATAATTCCAGATCCCCTTTCCTTCTTGTGTATAATTTTAGCTCGCCAGATACTTGACAACCGTCAGCAAGGAATCAACAATGTCGGTCACTGCAGTTGAGCATGGACAGAATTACAGGATCATGAGTTTGTCCGACCAAGGGGTGAGTACACAACACATTATAAGTTGAAATGGGTTGAGAAATGTTCAAGACAATTGCCTTTTGCTCTTAGTTTTTGGATCTGGCAAATCGTATAACGGAGAAAGGGAATAAATTGATGACTTGGGAAGGGAACACTTCCAATGCTCAGAAATTTCGAGTGGAAGTCCAAGGTTTGTTACAAATTTGAAAACTGCGGTTGGCACAAATTGGATCTGTGTTAAATATGATTTGTATCATACTAATTAATTAATAAATCCCAGACGGCAGTTACTTTCATTTGCAATCACTCTGTCGCAAGAAGGGAGACCCTCATCGAGTTGTTGAAGAATCATGTGAGTCCCGCACATGCAGTTTGTAAAATTCATGGTATGATTGGAAAACTAAATTTTTTTAAAATTTAAATATGCTTTCCAGCTGCATGCTCCAGAGACGGGAAACGTCGTTTATTGGGTAAGCAATATTATTAAATCGCAACTGCTATTTGTCTAATATATTCCGGGAAAACTGCAAGCTGTGTTTAAAAAGCGATTTATGTGCAACACAAATTTTTAATTTAATCGGAATTTGAAGAAAATTAATTCCAAAATCTTGACTGAACTCATTTTAAAATCTACTTTTTCAATTTCACTGTATAGGACATGAATGATGGGGACGGTCAGCTCTGGTGCTTGGAACCAGTCTCGGCAGGAAGTGACAACTTTCTCATTAAAAACAAGAAGAGCGGAAAAGCTTTGAGTAATCAAGGGTAAAAATAACAAACATAAAAATCGTGAATTCATAGAAACTCCGGATTTGACAGATTCCTTAATTGAACAACCCTGAATTGTTTCAGGCGTGGAGAACAAGTCAAATGCGTTGCTGCGGATCCGAATGACGCGCATCAAAGATGGAAATTGCTGATCTCGGATCATTTCCAAGCCGGCAGCCTCTAAGTTCAACAATAAATGGCTTTCCGCCGTCCAATGTGGAATTCTTTATTCAGCATTGGCTCTGGCTAGTAATTTCGTAGTAGTACAATCAAATTTAAAATGAATAGCCCACACATCGTCTGGTAGTGAACTCACGCTTGGACCACTTGACCTTTCGACCTTGTAGTTTTGGATCATATGTGAGCTAAATCGCCTGCCATTGGTGTACGCCACTAACTCCACATTAATTAACTATAAAATATTACAATACTTGTTTAAAATTATTCCAAAGCACTAATAACCCACTCAACATTAAGAGTAGTAAAACAACTCAAAGGCAGTGCATGGCATAAGAAAATGTGAGCAATCGATATCTTGGCACTATTTTCCTTATATATATCTTGGAGGAAGAACACGATTCTCCTTAAGTGAATTTTTCAAATGATCAATTCAAACCAAGTTTTTCCAATGTCTTTGCTGTTTCTAATCTTAGGTACGCTATTTGCCTGCCACGCACGCCACGGCTGCAAGATTTGGCCGTGCCGTAACATTCCAAAATCAAAGGTGTTCAATCCAAGCAATCCACTTTGTGAGTGGCAAATTAATAATGTATGCGTAGTGTTTTATTTGAATAAATCCAAGCCTTAAAAATTAAGAAATATAAAGTAAAAACACTTTTAGTTGTGTGCTTATGTATTCTGAATAAATAAATAGATTCCTACCACACTACAATAATATAATTGAGTTTCATAAGATCCAAAGCTACCGGGTGTTTGTATTATCACTGTTTTCCTTCAAATTGGCATATCCCCTCCCACGTAATCCCGCATTGTGAGTTGCCATCTTCAAGTCCGCCTGTTTTTGAGCCGCTGCAATAATCGAATCCACCGTTTCTTCCATCTCTATTGGCCCATTAGTATTTTTTCCAAAATCTCCAGGAAATGCCGGCGGCCCCGTGTCCATGCTGGTTTCATCAGAAATTCCATACGCATTCCCATTTAAATTTTTCTGTGAAACCTCATCAATTGTTTCCATCGGAGATTTGAAGATCCCGGAATTGGAGACGGTTTGACCGGGAATAAATCGGAATTCACTTGAACTCAGTTTACCAGAGGAGGAATTCCCGGAACCTTGAGCAAGGATTTGACTGAGACCGGAACAAGAAAATTTTTGAATATTTCCGCTTGTCTGAGGATCCAGCCACCTCCAGCGCCTCTGCATACGCACGGTCTGATTTCCCAGTGACCAAACAAAAAAAATAAATTGAGGAGCCGATGAGGAGCCAAACCCCAAATCGGATCCAAGTCGGACTTGTCAATTTCATGATGAGGTAAATATTTGTGAGTATACTCAGCCCAGGTACGAGGGGGACCAATGGAACCTGGAATTAACAATAATGAAATGTGAAAGGTCATTCAATAGGTCATATTTCTATTCTTCACGATAAATATTTGTGAGGATACTCAGCCCAGGTACGAGGGGGACCAATGGAACCTGGAATTAACAATAATGAAATGTGAAAGGTCATTCAATAGGTCATATTTCTACATATTCTTCACGATTGATTTCACGTTAATGGCAAAGTAACAAATAAATACGCGGAATGATAATTAATGCGCCGTTCCGTATTTTGGAAATATTCCATGAAATTGAAAATATATAATAAAGGTGATAACATGACTTCTCCCATGTAGCCAAAATGTCATTGATTTACCTTAAAAGAGAGCTTCACAGGTGACACCGGTTGAAAACCAAGGGAAAATAATGATGAAATCATTAAAATCCCAATCAATCCTATAAGGATGAGGTAGAAGATGCTCAGGTCCAACAATTTTTCATCTGCAAAAATTGCCACGGCACAGAATGCAACTGCGTATAAGCCTGTAGACAAATTGAAAATATTAAATGTTAAAAATATAATTTCCGTCCTAAGTTAAGAATCTGTGCGGTGCGGTGAGGTGATGAAAAACTTACAGTACATGAAGACAGCCCATCCAGAATACGAGGAGGAGAGTTGGGTTGGAGACATCGAACCTTTCGTATTGAAAGCTTGGGCAATGTAATTCCAAAAACCGAAGACTTGGGAATTACTTGCCAAATTACTTTGCTCATCTGGGACACCTTCATCCTCTTTACGATACCTAAGAAAATCCATTGAGAACAATCAATTTAGATAGTGTTAGTCTAAATTTCCGTTTTACACGCCTTGCCCATGCGTCGCGTCGCCACGCACCTGAGAATTAACACGCAAACTGCGACCAACGTGTACGCCGTCAAAGTCCCGATGGACATCATGTCAATCAGAGCTTCCAGGTCAAACAAAGCGGCCATGAATGCTATTAGTTAATTAATTAAGCAATTCAAATTAAATTAGAAAATCCCTTCATTGTACTTCATTCACTCACCACCAAAACAACCGGACAACAATGTGGCTGCCAACGGGGTTTGTGATTTGGGATGTACTTTTGCCAGGAATGTGAATAAAAGTCCGTCATGTGCCATTGCGTAAATGACCCGAGGCAAGGGAAACATTCCCCCCAACAAACTATACGTGTAAATATTTCGGTTTTGACTTCAACTTTGACCTTGTGGATTTTAAATAACGTCTTACCTTGTGGAAAGCCCAAACATAGCCCCAATGCTAACAATCCACTTCCCGGTCTCAAAGCCAACAAACATAAACGCTTCCGGTAATGGAGCATCGGCATCCTTTGAAAAATTACACAACAACATGAGACGTGTGACGCTCATGGCATAATTTGTGAGTTAAAATTAAGGGTCCAATTATGAGTCCGTCAAGTGCGCTGTAGTTGTAATTACACTCACTTGCAAATAATACGGTACCATCATCGTGATCACAGACGAAATTCCAAAATACGCCAAGAAAATGAAAAATAGGGAAAATATAATTGCGAGTGGAATGGATTTCTGTGGATTTTTAGCTTCTTCTCCAGTCGTCGCAATACAATCAAATCCCACAAATCCGTAGAAACAAGTAGCAGCCCCCTTCATAACCCCTGCAAATCCAAATGGAGCAAATCCACCAGCTCCGATCTTTCCAATCTTTTTTCCCGGGTTATCGAAATGGAGTGCAGTTACATTTAATGTTGAAGGGTCAATTGCCCAATTGGATGGTTTAGCTGCGAACGAACGAAATTAAATTACGAACTATTTACTTGCAAAAAATCCATTTTCACTTTTTTAAAACTTTTTTTTACCAAAAATGGAGCCCGCAATTATCACAAATGTGACAACTATCAGATTCAGACCCGTGAAAATATTAGTTGAAAAGTGAGGATTCCTTTACACCGAATGCCAGAACGCCTAATACAAAGACATAGGATTTAATTACCATAATTAATAATCCAGTTACCTTGTTGTCTCAATTACATGTTATGGTCATCGTAATAGCGAAGGCGAATATATCAAAGTAACTTGATAAAAAACCAACACCGATCGGCAGATATTCCATCATAGCATTCCTCATGGCACCGTGGAACAAGGAATCTACATAACCACTGTATCCTTTGGCGACGCTAGCCACACCTGCAAGAGTTCGATCAAAGTAAGTATTTAATTGATTTGCATTGTATTGTTATGCTACTAGATCTTGGTGGCGTATATTTACCGATGACATATTCCATGATGAGATTCCATCCAACAGTGAAAGCAATTAATTCCCCTACACATACGTAACTATAAACGTAGGCTGAGCCTGCTTTCGGGACCCGGGCTCCAAATTCTGCGTAGCAAAGACCTGGGAATTGAAGTTTTTCATTATTATTAACTTATTACTTGTTTAGACTTTTATTATTTGCTAGTTGTCCATGTGGCTTAGAAATCGAATTAAAATTGTTTCGTAATGAAAAGTTGTTCATAAACCACTACTTAGGACAATAAATCGTCATATGCTATTATTTGTACCAGCGTAATAATATAAAATAGCATAGTGATATCTGCAGGATTGTCAAAAAACTAACGCGTAGAACAATAATTAGTTTTCAACATGAATGTACCTGAATGAACTAGTATTCTTGCTGTTCTTTAATATATACAAATTATAAAATAATTTTCGACTTGAAACATCCACCATACTTAAATCTATTGGACTGGTATTATAAAAGTGAACTAGTCTACCAACTACCAGGCGCGTAGCATTTCGTATCCTTAAATGTAACATTTACCTGCAAGGACGGAGGCGAGGGCTGCGACAAGAAAGGAAATAACGACTGCGGGTCCAGCATCATTTTTAGCAACTGATCCAGCCAAAACGTATATCCCAATCCCCAGCGTACTTCCAATCCCAAGGAGTGTGAGGTCAAGGGTTGAAAGTACACGTTTCAATTCCGTACTGTCACTCGAATCAACATATTTTCCTTCTCGTTAATTTTGTCCAAATGCTGGACGGCGGGGCCATGTTTCAAAAGTCTTTTTTAAAATACAGGATTACTGCAAACAGAAAAATATCCACAAAATATTCCGGACCGAATGATGGACAAGTAGTCGTAGTACAACAACTGTGGGCAATGTAAATCAAAATGCATAGGCCAATGGAATCCAGTCAGTCAGTAGTAAACCAGAACGCAGGCACTCGTACGTACAATTACTCAGAATAGTTGACCAAAACAATTTTAGCTTCCCTAATGAGGTTATGGAAAATGGACATTTGGAACCCGTAATTATGTAGGGCTACAAACAGAAACCGGCAAGGTCGGTTTTGGTCACTCAAGGGAATCTCAATTTGAAGAACATTCATTGGTTGTCTAATTATTATTAGGATTCTTTTCTTATGTGAATCATTCAATTAGCAAGATGCGCGGTTTAGTACGCATACGGAAAGAGTGGACGTCCTACCTTACTACTACATATGCATNTTAGCAAGATGCGCGGTTTAGTACGCATACGGAAAGAGTGGACGTCCTACCTTACTACTACATATGCATATTCCTGTCATAGTCCCAGTGCATGCTAATTGTTGTACTGGAGGGAAAAAAATTAAGTTATGGAATCACCTGTTTCACATGAAGGTCGGTCGCCCTTGCCTCGACGTGTAGTATATCCTTATTTAAACACCCATAATTGTACAACAAACAGAATCCAATATAAGCGCTGCACTAATTATAACACAAATACAACGCAGCACACCGAGCTGCGAGGGAAGAAAAATCTATCCATATTGTGCTAAATTCTAGATAAAGTTTTTACTAATGTATCAAAATAATAATTCTGAGGTAAATGTGTCTTCAGAATCACGGATTAAACGGATTTAAATGTCAAACATATGGAATTCACTGTTATTCCTACTCTACTGCACTGCTAAACGTTAACACACACCACCATGCGGTGGGAGATACGGATCGACTGACAGCGGGGACACTCCAGCAACAGCAAGTAGGAACTGGATAAATAGTAATTAAATTTGTGGTGAAGACGCAATGTTGTTCAGAGCGTGATAAATGCGGTCGTGGTGTCCCGGTGTGAGCAATGACAGTAAATTACTTATACATGGTCACCGGGATTGTTAATATTGTTTTGAAATTGAATGGGAAATGACAATGACTCCCGACTGAGTTTCCAAAATACCTTTGAATGAACTTGGGGATGCTATTGTTTTCCCTTAAACTCCATACAGTGGATTACCAAATCACATTGAATTAATTTCCAATTCAATTCTGGGAGTGAAGATTGTCTGGCACGTGGAGGAGTGGAGGAGCGAGCAGTCAGTGTCAGATAGTTAGATGCTCGGAAATTACATGCATGGAATAAATTTGGAGGAGAAAAATTGACAAGGAACACAAATGAATTCAGGTTCTGATGGGGGAATTTACGTAATCGGATGTGAATGTAATGTGTGTTTATTATGCAAAGCAGTTCAACTTGTCGTATTGAATGCGAATTCTAATGCCAAGCCATGGCAATGACAGGGGAAACGCTAAACTATTTATATTTTCGAATTCTGGTGAATGATTTATGAAGAGCACGGCTTTACAAATGCGGTGGCAAATTGGGCAACCTTTTCGCACACGAAGTGTCATCACCTTCATTTGTGCGAAATGAAAATAACTTGGTTTCCTCGTGCAAATTGGTAACAGCTTATTTGATGAGCAAATTTATTCAGCTTGAAATGGTAAGATACTGTGTTTCAGGGCGTAAATGTGTAATAATGCGATAATGGTATTGCCACAGCTGTAAGATTACATATTGGTAATTAACTTTGAAACACCTGAAATTATGATCCTGGCTCCGTAATAGAATACTGATTCCTCAAATATCGATTACAATTGATGAGCAACGGAATTACATGCCAGTGTAGTGAAGTGGCAATGGTTGACACTAATATGCATGTTGTTAAAATCGAATTACTCAATTATGTGTACGGCAGAAGGCCAATGCCAATTCAGCATATGGGTTTCGAAACAATACGAACTTCTTGCATGTCGTAAGTAGGTTATTCTTGATTAATTTCGAATTCATTTTGATGACCTAGAAAACGTTATTGATTTAATACATTGACAATAAAAAATAAAAAAACAAACTAACACGCCAGTATAAAAATACAGTTTAAGCTCTTGTAACTTTTAAACTTTGTCAAGTTAGCCATTTGGTGTAACTTTTACCGTTTGGAGTAAGATATTGTTACTAACAGGCTTCACTCACCTTGTCAAATAATACCGAATTAAAGTCCGACTTCAATTTCCTAGAAACTACGGCAGATCGTGTAGAGGTTACTAAAATTGATAAAAAAATAGCACGCAAAAACACTCTAGCGACCACTGCTCTCCCTGCGAAAGATGGTTACGAAGTGTTCTAAAAATATGCAATGAAAGCAATTCTGAATTCCGTCAGGCTTTAGTAAACATTTGCGAATCTGAAGCAAGGACTCCCATTCTGACAAAATTGCCAGTTGTCATCTGTTCGTATCGTAGTAACTGCGGATAAAGACATCCACCCTCTCACAGCGTATCAGCACTTTACATGCCCGTCGCTCGTCCATGGCAGGAGTATATTAAACACTTACTCCAACTTTCAAGATTTGAGTATTATTTATATACAAAGTCAAAAATGAGAAGAAGGGTATAAAGAAAACATATGCCTTTTTTTATTTACAAATTCTGTCGTTCATTCCAGTCACAGTAAAATTTAAAACTTAGCGCTAATCATGACTTAAATTTGCTCATCAGTTTAGTTGGGACCGTGCTGATCCTTACAAATACAATTCAGGTGAATATTTCGAAATACATTGTGATACAAAGTTCTATTCAAATATTTGATGCTCAAGGTAATCACTTAGGGGTTTGCTTGTGCTGTGCACCTCCGAAATTCCTGGTAGTATTTGGACTGCAAAATGTTGTCATTCTCACAAACTCCAGGCCCACTTTTGTGGATCCGAGCATAATCCTCGCAATTAATTACTCCGTCTCCGTTGCAATCCTGAAAATTCAAAAAAAGACCAAAAATTGTATTAAAGTTTCAGCACCAATCCACGTATTTATTCTGATCCCTGCTTGTCACCCGCATCGTAATGAATAGTTGACCGTACAGACTTTTCAAAACAATTCCATGACGGTCCACTCATTTGTCATTTTGTCATTAAGAACAACGCGATACGACGCGCGACTTGGCGATGTTATATTATGATTACAGTAGGTACTCTGAAGAGTTATCGCATTGCCCTAGCTAATAGTGATATTTTTGAATTGGTGGCATGCAACAAAGGGGCAAGGTCGTTAGAAAAATGAGGGTTAATGACTCGCGTACAAATGCCAAGTATTTTACACGTGTACGAACAAGTGCAAGTTATTTTCGGATACAACGTGTCGCATGCCTTGTGCGTTGTGCGACTCTGAGAAACATTTAGCACAGAGTTAAAGTTTTAAGATTTAGCTGAATTCCTTACCTTTCCATATTTGCTCATGTAACTTCGAACTGTCTCGGCTGCACAGTAAATATCATTTGCGCATTGAGAGTATGCTAAAAGTGAGCAAAAATTAAAATATTAGCTCAATTACTGGATTTTGATAGCTAAATGTATAAAAGCCACTACATAATGTGCAGTGGAAACAACTTTAGCTGACCTTTTGGATCCGAAGGACTAGTTCCCTTAATCACGTATTTCCCAGCATCCGACCAAAATGCCCAACTGATCAAAAATGGGCCACAAAATCCACCATCCGTACACCCAATATTTTTATCACACCCTGAACTGGCGTAGCAAATACAGCCCAGACATTGATCAGAAATTTGGGATAAAACCGGACCACACACTAAACTTATGGCGACTAGAGCAAAGGAAACAGTAAAATGATTCATGGTGTATGTAATATGAAGGAGTACAAAGGAATAAATGTTGCAGGTCTCCAGTGAACAAAACAAAATGGTTGTGATTACCTGTGGAAGTGTTTATATTACCTCTTAATTCCTAGGAGGACTTGGTGAAGATTGGGTGTGGGTCTGATAAGGATGGAATGAGGTCATTATGAGCCATGTTCATGTAATTGTTGGATTATGGTTGTTTTTGTGCATTGTTGCTTGCCTTTGGCCTTGGATTATTTGGAAGGAAAGGAAGATTCATCATTACATGTACATCCATTTAAGATAAACAATCAGCATCTGCTACGACTGCGGCTACCTCCGACTGGAGTTAGTCATTGCTATGATGAAGGAATTGCGTGCGTAGGTTCATGCTCAGCATCATTCAGAAGAGAATATCATAATCATAACAATGCAGATGTACTTTCCGTCATTTCATTTACGCAATCCGCTCTTGTTTATGTGTTCCCAGAATTCATGGGGTAGTGTTGATACTTCACACTCCAAGTCTAAGCGTACCACTTATACCCTTGATTTCTTACTCACTTAAACAAAATATATGCAACTCTAATGCATTCTGACTAGAAGTTTAAGTTTGAAAAAACATTTCTAAAATGTTGCATTTTTAGCTTTTCTTAGATTTATGATCCCAAGCAGACACAAATTACTAATACTTAGTTTTCGTTTATTTGCACAACTTCAGATGTAAGCCAACTCCAATTCGATCAAATTGTTGTCTTCGCTTGCCAAATGCTTAAGCGCATTTTTGTGCTTGTGTTATGAATGTCGAAAACTTTGTTGTAAGAAAGAAGTAATGAAATAAAAACCAAGTGCCATGTGGTCCGGCACAATTATTAATATCCCGAAGTCAGCTCCACTAAGAAAATCTAATATATTGATTAAGTGAATGATGTAAATCTAGTTCGAACTAAGACACCGCAGCAAGACTTGGTAATACTTAACTAATCACTCCACCATAACATAACGGTAATGAGCAAATACGAGCTAAACAATTGGGGAAGTCAACATTGTTAATATTACGAACAAACTTGAGTATTTATTTCTTACCAAAATGCCATGTATAAGCCATACAATCATATACCACAACCGAAATAACATGTTACCACTCCGCGCGGCATCTTGACTCCAACTCTTCTTAGTATTTGTACATAGATCATTAATTAAAACTCGGTATTAGGCTCCACCCGTACCTTTGGTCTCATGTCCCTGATACTCATATAAGTTAATAAAATTTATTCTTCTGAAAATTGCAAAACTCTATTCCAGCATTGTTTGAATTTCCTGTAAAACACAGTATTAGGAACATCCGGATTTGCACAGTCGAATGGGCCCATGAGATGGATTCTGGTCAAATCCTCACAATCAATTTTCCCATCTCCATTGCAATCCTTTTAAAATAAATTTGGAATAATAATATTGACACTGCATAGATTACATTGAGCCCAACAATTTTCGCTATATTTTTACCTTTCGAAATTTATTCATGTATTTCCGAACGGTTTGTGCCGCACAGATTGGGTCCGTGGAACAGTCTTCAAAGGCTGGAATGAGACAAATATCGATATTGCAGAAGCTCCTCTATGATATTTTTTCAAAGAAATATAAAATTTACCTCCATCTCGGTCAACATTGTCATCAATTAGTGTTGGTTTCCCGGAATCAATCCAGTAAGGCTTGGAAATCAAAAACGGTCCACAATATTGTCCCCCACTCATGCAAGGTGTGGATAATTTGCAATTCGTCGAAGCCTGACAAATACAGGCCAAGCAAGTTTCGGACATTGACTTCTCCTTCTCGCTGTTAGTACTCTCGGCGGGTTGTTGACTGGCTGGAGCAAAGGACGACGTTGGAGCTTGTTGTAGGATTTGCTGTTGTGGCTGGTTCACTTGTTGCTGAAACTGTGTGTTCTGAGGAGGCTGTTGCTGAAATTGTTGGTTGTTTTGTCCAGCTTGCTGTTGCTGGAATCGCTGGCCAGATTGTTGAAATTGTTGGTTGTCCTGCTGTGGTTGGAATTGGGGCTGGAATTGTGAATTTGTTCCAAATTGTTGAGTTGTGGCTGGAAGTCTGTTCTGTGACGGGGGACTGTTAACAATCAACGGAGCAAAACCTGTATTTAAAGAAAAGAAAACAGAATAAAGTGAAATGTGCAGCAAATTGCAATATTGTAAGCGAGTTTTGTCTGCAATTAGACTCTAATAAATTGAATGGCCGAAAGCAACCCCACACAACTTTAATTTATCTAATAGAAAAAATGATCACCGACTTTTAGTTACTGTTCAATTAAAACTAACTGCAGAAATTCCGACGATTTGAAAATTACCCTGTTGCTGAACTGTTTTGAAACCCACGGCCATTTTGAAATTGCGCTGCTGCCTGTGTTAAAACCAGCCCAAGAAAAACAACCTTTAAACGATAGTTAGAGACGGCCATAGTTAAATACGAAGGTGTCAAAATTTCGGTAGGAACTCTGTCGGCCTCCCTTTTCAAACTGAAAGAGAAACTTGAAGTGGTTCACAAAAGTGACGCAAAGGAGTTATTTATTCACATCTGCAGACTTCACAGTGGGAAATAAATAAGGTGTAATAATAGTTAAGGACAAGACAAGACGCCCACAATACAATGCGAGCACGAAGGTATTACTCAGCACCTGACCGGATACTCCATGAGCCCGTCCTTTCGTAATGATGACTTTCCTTCCAAACCAGATCCTGAATCAAATTAAAAGGGAAGGAATTTGCTAAACCTAACTTAGCATTCGCATGCAATCTGCGCTCCTACTTCATCTTGTTATCTCTGCAACTCCATGACGTAATAAATCAGAGGAAATGAATTCTGAATGGATTCATTGAAGGCCAACAACTTCTTTTTCTCTGAAGCTAAGATTATGCTCTGACTTAAAGTTAAGACACACAGACCCATTCACACTGAATTCCATTATAACGCCATACCGTACCATGCATTGCTCATTGCTCGGGTATTTAACTGCATAGCAATTATCTGCTCCCCAATTGCATTAGATCCAGAGCGCGAGCGGCTGCGGGCCAACGCGGAAGTTTCCGACTCTTTAAATTTAGCACATGTATTTTCTAATAGCAATTACAATTTAAGTGGGGTTCCGGTGGACCAGGGATCGCAAGATTAACCCAAGCCCTCGCTTGTTCAAGCATGACCTTTGAATGACGTGTAAGTAAAATGTTGAAATAAAAATGGAGCTGTCTTCCGTGGGGATTCCATTCAACGTTTCAGCCAAAGTATACCTTGCGGAACGCTAATTATTTCGTGGAGGTCAAACTTATGCGTTGACACAAAATTCCCAATGCGTACTTAACAACTTGTTCAAATTAGCCTTATCTTGTACAAACGTCCGTGCTTCTTTACCTTAAATTTCCATTCCATTTACGTCCTTAACGATTTATCTGGACAGTGGTTCAGCTAGCTTTGTATGGCTCACAGCCTGTATGCTTAGAAAAATAGATAGTTAAAATGATTCATTCTAAATACGGATGATAATTTTTATTTATTATAATCAAACAAACCCAAAACGCACAAAAAGGCAGACCGTTTTCGCGAACATCATAAGTTTAGAGTTCTGCTTCAACTTATACACTAATAGTGCGTAAATTGAGAATTGACATTACACGAATACACGACACTGTCATCTCCAATGCATTTATTAAAAAGACGGCCCAATTTAAATTTTGTTAAAGGCGGCCACATCGACAGATTGGACGAAGTCTTCGAAACCTTGAATCTCTTCGGTCAGGGCCTCAATGGAAACTTTATCATCCTCGACGACACAAATGATTTGGAGTTTGTTTATTCCATAGCCGACAGGAACTAATTTAGCTGTAAATACAAATGTAAATGTAGATTGTGACAAAATTATTCACCAATTGGGTTAATTTCATCTCTAATCATCAAAAGCAAGCAATGAACTTTAAACTTACAGACACCCCAAACGAGACCGTCCTTGACGATAGAGCGAACATTTTTCTCAATTTCCTTCATGTCGGTTTCGTCATCCTATATACATTGTAATGTATTAGAAAATTTAATAACAAAGTTACTGTAGTGCTTTGCAATGTTACTGTAATTGCTGTGAAATATTACTGTTATGCCAAATAGCATTACAAAATAGGCTAATTCTTCAATTTGGGGACTGTATTTATAATACAGCAACCAGGAGTGGTTCTTGAATCATTTCATGACTATAGACTTATTTCATCACAATTTCATTGGCCATTTACGTACCCAAGGTTTGACATCGAGGATCACGCTGGATTTGGCAATTGGACCGGCCTTCTTGGATTTCTTGTCAGCATATTCCTGGAGGCGTTGCTCACGGATTTTTGCTGCCTCCGCATCCTCCTGTCAAGCCAAATAAAACCAAAATGTTGCAAATTAAATGAACCAAAACCGATCAATGGAACATATGAATTCAAAATGATCAATTGCCTCTTCATCATCGGATGCAAACAAATCAACGTCATCATCATCGGCTGGCTTTGAAGCTCCAGCTGCAGTCGCACCGTTTTGACATTGCCCAGCTACTGCAGCTGGGAATTTTGAGGCTTCAGCACCGAAGGATTTGATATGATTGAACCAACGTGACAAGTAAGGATAATCTTTGGCACTTGGGGCATTCTTAATTTGACCAAACACAGATGTGTCGGATTGAGTGGCTACGGCACTAAAATAAAAAAAATTAAAGTAGTGTATCTGTGAAGGTAAATTAAGTGAACATTTACCAATGATATAAATAGGATAAGGATAGATAGATTTGGCTATTGGCTGGCTATCAATATTGGATTTGATTCTTATCGTCTTACTGTCTGCGTAAGAGTATCTTTTCGCAAAACCTCACTAAAAAAATAAATAACCAACCTCTGGACGTAGCTGCGAGTCTTGAGATGTTCATTCAGCTTTTCCAAACCACCCTTTGAACTCAGATCAACCAAAATTTGCCATTTTGAACTTCAATTAAATCCTCCGATTAAAAATTAAAAAACTATTTAGCCAGGCAGAGTCTGTAAAACCGGTGTGTTCAGCTCCACGTTGATTTGGCGAAAGGAAGAGTGGTGGCGCTCGGACGGGAAATTTTACATTGAAAACACACGGCGTACGCCAACGGAGCGGAGGACGACGGAAACGTGTTTCTTGCTGCCAAGGTTTGAAATCCCCAATTCCCTATTTTTAATTTTAGGGGATACGAACCCAACATCAATACAATTAAATTAGGGTAAAACGGTGTGATTTCAAAATGATGCGAATCCCGGTGAGCAGGATTCTACTTCAAAACGGAGCCAGAATCGGAACATCTTTCCGTGGAATGGCTGCTGCACCGGAAAAAGTTGAAGTTTTTATTGATGATCGAAGAGTTTTGGTTGATCCTGGCACAACTGTCCTCCAGGTAAGGTTTTTTAAATATATCTTCAATATGTCGCTTACCACTACGAGTTAAAAATATTGTCTGGTTTGATTATAAAATTTGTGCAGGCAGCCGCTCAAGCTGGAGTTGAAATCCCTAGGTTTTGCTTCCATGAGCGATTGTCTATCGCTGGAAATTGCCGGATGTGCCTGGTGGAGGTAGAAAAGTCACTCAAGGTACGTTTAGAAAAATCTTATTCTTTAAGTTTACAGTTTACTGTCGCTTGCTCACAGCCGAACTAAACGATTGGTCTTTTCTTTCAGCCCGTAGCTTCATGTGCAATGCCGGTAATGAAAGGGATGAGAGTGAAGACAAATTCTGATTTTACAAGAAAAGCCCGTGAAGGTGTTATGGAATTTCTTCTCGTGAATCATCCTCTTGATTGCCCTATTTGTGATCAAGGAGGAGAGTGTGACCTTCAGGATCAGTCAATGGCGTTTGGTTCGGACAAGTCAAGATTTGTCGACGTGAATTTTGACGGCAAAAGGTAAACCAACCAGAGCTTACGGAGGGCATACCTATTCACTTTTCCAGAACTGCTATACAATTGTATGCGATTGAAACTTTCATTACGATTAGTATTTTACTATAACTAAAGCTTACAAAACTATTTCAGGGCCGTCGAAGACAAAAACATTGGACCATTGGTCAAGACAATTATGACCCGTTGCATTCATTGCACTCGGTGTATACGATTTGCATCCGAAGTAGCAGGTGTAGATGATTTTGGAACAACTGGGCGGGGTTCAGACATGCAAGTTGGGACATATGTCGAGAAAATGTTGATGTCCGAATTGTCAGGAAATGTTATCGACTTGTGTCCCGTTGGCGCTTTGACGTCTAAGCCATACGCGTTTACCGCGCGTCCTTGGGAAACAAGGGCAACTGAAACCATTGACGTGTTCGATGCGCTTGGATCAAACATTGTTGTTTCGACCAGGACAGGAGAAGTTTTGAGGGTTTTGCCACGCTGCAATGAGGTAAATGAGAAAATGGATTTACATTTCAGTTCAGAAATGATGGAGAAGAGCTTTAATTGTTTACAAGAGTTATGTAATGTATTGTAATTTTAGGACATCAACGAAGAGTGGTTAGCCGACAAGAGCCGTTTCGCCTACGACGGGCTCAAGCGTCAGCGTTTGACAACTCCCATGATGAAAGATGCGTCTGGACAACTGATTGCTATTGAATGGGAAGATGCACTTGTGGGCCTGGCTCAAGCATTAAGATCCGTCAAAGGAAATGAAATTGGTGCTATTGCTGGTGGGCTTGTGGATGCTGAGGTATACACAGAGAAAAATTACTATTGCAAGAATCGCTTTTTCAAGTTTTTTCCATTTAACCTTTTGACCTTATTGATAAATCAGGCACTGACTGCACTAAAGGACTTTATGAATCGTTTGGACTGTGAAAATCTATGCACTGAAGAGATTTTCCCAATGGATGGGTCTGGGACGGATCTTCGCTCCAACTATTTGCTGAATTCCAAGATCAGTGGAATTGAAGATGCGGATGTAGTTTTGTTTATTGGAACAAATCCCAGATTTGAAGCACCGCTTCTTAACGCCAGAGTTCGCAAGTGCTGGATTAATAATGATTTGAAAGTTGGGTTGGTTGGACCCAAGCTGAATTTGACGTATGAGTATAATGTAAGCAGCCTGACACCATATTCCAAATTTATTAAAATTCAAAGTCGAAATGAGAGGGATTAAAACACGTTTTATTTTTTAGCATCTGGGAAATGGTACGGACATTGTAGAGGCGTTGGTCAGTGGCAAACATCCATTCAGTAGCGTTCTCGCCTCGGCCAAGCGTCCAATTATAATTCTTGGTTCCTCATCCTTCACAAGACCTGATGGAGCAATCCTTCTTTCTAAAATTCAAAGCCTGTGTGGATCCTTACGTTCCGCTGGACAAGTTGAGTCAGGCTGGAATGTCTTAAATGTTTTACATCGGGTGGCTTCTCAAGTGGCAGCATTGGATTTGGGCTACGCACCTGGGGCACAAAAGATTCGAGATGCGAAACCCAAAGTCCTGTTCATGTTAGGAGCAGATGAAAGTGTCATCAAGCGAAGTGATCTGCACAAGGACTGCTTTGTTATTTATCAAGGTTTGTTTGACTTATGATTTTGTAAGGTTTCAAGAAATGTTAAGCATTGTTAATAACCAATAGGCCATCACGGTGATCGCGGAGCAGAGATTGCAGATGCAATATTGCCAGGCGCTGCTTATACAGAAAAGCAAGCTACTTATGTAAATACAGAGGGGCGGGCACAGCAAACGATCGTAGCAGTTTCTCCACCTGGATCTGCGAGGGAGGATTGGAAAATTATTCGGGCTTTGTCGGAGGTGTGCTAGAACCTCTTCCTTGCATTGCTTGTTTATTTTGTAATATCTGGTTTGTCAGGGCTCAACTAAATTTAATTGTAACATAGATAACTGGAATCAAGCTTCCATATGATGACTTGGCACAAATTCGAAAGAGAATGGGTGACATTGCTCCTAACCTAGTCAAATATGGAGATGTTGAAGAAGCAAATTTTTTCGCTCAGGCCACTGAACTATCCAAACTTGTAAATAAGCAAGGGCTTGGCAAGGAGCCGCTCGATGTTCCCATTAAACAACTCCACGAATATTACAGTAAGAATATGCCTGCAAAATCGAATTCCTAGGCATTAGTGTTATTTTTAAGTTCAAGTTCCTAACTGGAGTAATTTAATTGCAGTGACTGACTCAATTTCGCGGGCTTCATCTACAATGGCCAAGTGCGTCATAGCAGTCAAGAAGCAGAATGAATCCAAATACTAGCGTGTTTTAATATAGTTCAGTTACAAATTAGCCCTAGCCAATCATTTTACTGTCTGCCATTTAGTGAGAATAAATATCCAATAGCAGCCTAAATTGAAAAGCGATTATTAATAATGTTCTGTATAAATACGCAAGCTGTACATAATTTATGAGATTGTACCCAGTACTATGCTCTGCTGGCCGCATTTGCTGAGTCTGTTAAATAAATTATTAGTTGGTTCTTTAGAAAAGACACGGTTTTACAAACAAAGATTCTACATTTAATTTCATTAAATCTGACACATTTTTGGCAGTCCAAGATGCAATACATTACGTATACGTTACAAAGTGTAACAACTATCTACCTACATATTTTTAAATACCTAATGATACATACACGTCGACAACGCTGATACTGCTGATAGATACTTTTAGTTGATTTCGAAATTACATTTCTATTAATCAAATGTACACTCACTAATAATTACTTTCATTCTTTTTTTCTATCACATGATCTACAGGTAACTTTCTTCACATTTAGTTCAATGTGAACCTCCCCCAATTCTGAAGTGAATAGTTCCACTTAAATTTAAATTAATCTTTAATCATTACAAAACTACTTTCAAGTTTTCATTTTCCTCTTTCCCAGATCAGAACATTTTTCCAGTCACTTTCCATTAGGTGAATACCATCCTTCTTTTGCCAAACTGAACCAACCAAAAGTGTATACCGTAAATGACCGCTTAGAAGCCCCGAGCTTTTATTTAAAATCGACACCTCGACACGGGGCTTGTATTAGGGACGGGGCTTATATTAGAGACGGGGCTTCTAATAAATAATTTCAAACTAAGTAGTG
>JAAXYW010001054.1:0-25850 GCA_036851895.1 Orthonychiurus folsomi
ACCTTCCAAAGGTTGCGATTTAGTTCTACTACTTTCTTCTTCAAGGGATACACCGCCATGTATGTTTCAAAGAAGAAGTACGGAACACACACTGACACAAGTGTTAGTGCTATGATTCCAGTCAAAATCAAAGCATCATTCACGTCCAATATTGTGTCCTGAAGATGTTCGGGCAGAAATGAGAGCAGACTGTAACTCAAATGCTTCACAACACTAATAAAATGCGAACCAGTCGTTTCCACTTCCATTTGCAAGTGATCGTGGCCGGTCTGGCCGTGCTCATGGGCGTGCTCATGATCATGATCAATTTCTTCAGATGTTTCATCTGGAAAAGATGCTGGAACATCATTTGTAAAGTTCGCGGCATCAGTAGTTTCTACTGGGACTGACATCTCTTCTTGCTGGGTAATAATCGAGTTGCCGGATTCCAAATCGTGTTCTTGGCCTTGTTGAATTGTCTCCACTTGTTCCTGTGCACTGGGTCCATCCAGTGAAGGTTCACTTTCAGTCCCTGCTTTTAATTGTTCTGGTGCCTGTTCTTGCTCTTGCTCGATCTGGTCGTGTTCATGAGTGTCGATGTGCTCGTGATAATGGGCTTCTTCATGCATTTGATCAGAAGATGATGCTGGAATATCGACTGTAAGATTCGCGGTATCCGTAATTTCGATTGGAACTGTCATCTGATCTTGTTGGGTAATAGTCGTGCCGGATTCCATATCGTGCTCTTGACCTTGTTGAATTGTCTCCACTTGCTCCTGTGCACTAGATGCATCCAGTGAAGGTTCACTTCCAGTCTCTGCTTTTAGTTGTTCTGGTTCTTGCTGGTGCTCGATCTGGTCGTGTTCATGAGTGCCAGTGTGCTCATGATAGTGGACTTCTTCATGTATTTGATCTGAAGATAATGCTGGGGTATCGGCTGTAAGGTTCGCGGCGTCCGTAATTTCGACTGGGACTGACATCTCTTCTTGTTTAGCTCATGAGTTTCAGTGTGCTCATGATAATTGACTTCTTCATGTATTTGATCTGAAGATAATGCTGGAGTATCGACTGTAAGGTTCACGGCGTCCGTAACCTCGACTGGGGTAGGCTCTTCCTGGTTGGTAATCTTAGTGTCAGAATCGAAATCGCGCCCTTGACATGAATTTTAATTATTTAGTAAACTTTTTATTTATATTATTTATTTGAATTGTTTGGATTTGAATTTGCTGACCTTGAATTATGTCCACTTGTTCTTCGGCACGGGGTCGATCAAGAGGCGGCAGTTGCTGCTCCGATGCAATTGCAGGACATGGTGAAAGGAGGACAACAGCTAAGGTCACAGCTAAAAACAGTAAAACCTTCCCAAGTCCAGAGGTTGAGTTGGTTAATTCCATTCTCTCCAAGATTTCAAGAAGGAACAATTCCTTGTTTTAGAAAACAGTGCAATTTTGCAGCCAAGGACTGCTGCACTACCAAAAATTGCCACGTCGATGAATTATGTGTAGTGGAACACATACACGGAGGAAAACCTGACAGCAGCTGCACACATGTACTGTACTACATGTACTAAAGGATCAAACTTTTGAAATCAAGCGCGCTTATCTGTAAATCGCACCTTATAGATTTCTTGCAGGCGTTGGCTTGTTGAAATTAGCATTGCAATTTTTTTCAAATTTTGGGGTCAACTTCCCAATAAATACTCAATAGTTAGTTGGCATAGTGCTTTGCAGCATACATGTGTAAGGTAAAGCAAATTGCGATAAAGAGTAAGCCAATCCACTCGTAAACTGGACCAGGGAATGCCCGTGTTTTTTCTAAACAAGGTTTAATGCAATAATAAAGTGATGATAAAAGTGAAGCAAGTTAACAGTTCGATTTAAAAAAATTTAATTTCCCCACCAAAACTTTGAGATTCCTACAAGACCAAAAACCGAGATGCTGTTCATTCATGAGTTGCCACTTTGTTTCTATAGGACCGGACGTTATTCAATTATCAACAATAACTTTTTTTGGCAATGGTGGACCAAAATCGTTAGCAATCTTTGAAGTCGTTTCAAATTTTACTTGAGGTTTTTTTCACAGTTTTAGACCTCGGTCTGACTCTATTAACATGGCAGATAGCTTAATTGACTTTATAGTTTCCTCTTCTAAACTTTTGGTAAGCTATGGGATTCGACACAAGTTGAAACAATTTATTTATTTTTCCAAATATTTAATAAAACCTTTCCTATACAAATACGGCCTCTAGGTCCTTGACGTTATAGTATATGGAATGATGATCCCATTCACAGCGACTTACGCTGCTGGATTCTTGGCCAGAGCGTTTGAATTCGACCCAGCGCAAGAAGTCTTGTTAAGCGCCGAATTCACCCTCATGTTATTTTCTTGTTCAACATTTTTATATCTCGAAAGGGACTTCTGGGCTAGTCTTATGGGCTTGGATGAAAAATCGAGAACAATTTTGGAGGCAAAAAATAATACATATTCGGATTAATTTTATAAATTGTAAATACTTTCTATGACTTACAGCTCCGACTTCTCCATAACGGGATAACTATATCATATTATGTCGTAAATCTCATTCAAAAAATTCAACACATATCGAAGCTTGGAAATTTGAAAGAGCAATACTGGGGAGAAGACGTAGTTCCGATGCTTCAAAACCGAATGGAAAAATATACAGATTCCGATTATTGGCTTACTTTCGGGCATGTTGATACAGCGAAGACCTCGCCGACCAAGTCTAGTTCTGTAGATGCCGCAGAGTTAATTTTTATTGTATCCACCCTCTTTGTCGAAATAGGGCGACTCGTATTTCTGAACAGTCTTTCTAACTACTTGAACGCCGTCATCATCATGCATAATCAACGTAGTAAGTCTTCAGAATAGAATTTATTTGTGTTCCTGTTTCACTGAGAATATTTTATGCAGTTGACCGGGAAGACCAAGTAGCCCAGGATAGAGCAAATAGGAATATCCAACCAAATCCTGTCCAGCTCTAAATCTGGCTTAAGCAAAGTATAAAAGTGCCATAGGAAAGAGAAGAGACAACCTAATCAGCGCAACGTTAGACTCCTATGCTGCAGCATTCTGTATCCAGTTCCAGTAGGTTCCAATATATACAAAGAATCGTCAATTTAATGTGGCAAAACACGCATACAAATGGATAAAAATAAACTAATACAATTCAATACTTTTGTCGAAGCATCTGACTAAGCTACACCAGTTAGTTACTATTTCGAGCTTACAAATAGAATAATTCTATTCCAAGTTACTGCTTTACAATGCACAATACATACACAGTACAGAAACAGATTGACAATATCCGATAAGTAAAATGACAGCTAAAGTTCTACCTTGAGTTGAGTTCTTGAAATTGAAATTAAACTCTGAGAATCTCCAAACTTTTATTGTAGCAAATACCTATCCAGTCCGGCTGCGTTGCTCCCCACTGGATTTGGTTGATTTCACCTTCAGCAGCAGTGTAAGCCAGGATAGGATCTTCAATTGCTCGCGGCATACCTTCAAAATCAACAAATTCATCGTACCTACTTTCATACAACCAAAATTCCTTTTACTGAAGCATAAATTACCAGCTATGTCCCAAATCAAGGCTTGATGGTCATCCCCAGCTGTGCAGACATGACAAGCACTGCGAATAAAATAAAATTCGATATTTAGCTTAACAACTTCTGGCATTACAATATGTGAGGGAGAGACTGCTTACTCCCTGGGAGTGAGGGAGTAAGCAGTTCATTAGGAGTACTCACGAATGCGGTGCCCATGCAAGTCCATTAACACACGCCCTGTGATTATTCAGTCGAGCAACTGGTGTGCAAGGGACTCTCACGTCCAAAATTACAACTTCACAAGCATCCATTGCAATTGTAGCCAAGAAGTTTGGATCTTGTTTATTCCATGCAAGTCGAAGTAACGGTGTATGGGTAGCGTCCTCGTAAATAATTGTTGAGTGTTCCAAATGTCTAAGGTCAAACATTCTTACAGATCCATCAGCTCCAACTAGATAGAAGTACATTATATTTTTACTTTACTGGCTGTAAAATTATACTTGAATCGAAAAGGCCTTGTAAATTCAAACTACGTAACTACTTTCAGAGTCAAGGTACTAACTAATATCTTTGTCTCACCAGATGCAAACATATCTCTCCCTCCGCCAGCTCGCGAGAATGCAATGTCATACACCTCCTAAAACAGTATGTAATGTTAATTCAAGGTGCATACCACTACCACCCTTCTCACCTCAATAATCTATACATTAAGCCACCTTACCTTGTCATGAGCGATTAGCTGCGTCTTGACGTGTCCGCTCACACTGGAAACTCTTCCAATTGCTTGCCTAGTTTCTAGTCCCCAAATTGTGCAGGTTGTATCAATAGAACTAGTGCCAATCAAATTTGGGTCAACTTCATTCCAGTCAAAGCTGGTGAGTGGGGCACAGAAATCACTGTTTTTGTTGTTGTTCAAAAGGCATTCCAATTTGATTTCACTCTCATTTGCCCTCCAAACTCGCAAGTAATCTCCACTTGTTGCCAGTAGATCAGGGTAAATAGATTTACTGTCTGGAATCCAAATGATTTTGGTGGCTGGATACGGATGGTCAAGTGTAGCTTTGGGGACGAATTCCGACGATTCTTCATCCAAGACTACAATTTGGACTTTATTGTTGTATTCTTCAACAAACGATCCCAACGCAAGGCGAAAGCGTTTATCTGGTCTGACTGACCAGTTCATTGCGTAGAGGGACCATGGTGCTTCGTACTTGTATATTTCTTTACGTTTTGGGCCTGCAGGTGGTACGGCCGTCATTTTGTAGCTTTTCAGTGTGAAGCCTTCTGCAATTTATTTTAAAAATTCATTACAAATCTACACATAACATAGGGTTGTGATTTTTAATACTGACTAGGATAGGATAGCTTAAACTGCTACTGCGCTCCTCACCTAAGACCCCCTGTTTAATCCATGATCTTCAAATTCAATGAGATGACTCTTCAGTTATCCTCAATTCTGAAGCTCGTCATAATAATTCACAAATAAAAATTTAAATTTAAGGAGCAGATCAATAGAATCAAATCTGCCGCACTTGTCGGTATGTTTGAAAATTAAGGTAAAGGGAAGGGAGGCACATAGTTAGCATAGAGAAGCAATGCAATTTGCACTGTGGCTCAAAATTCGCTCACTGTTGCTGCGCTGTGCCGTTGTTCATAAAAGTACTAAACCAGATTAAGTGATAAATGCTCTTCGAAACCTCAAAGGCTTGTCGCTTAGGAGTTTAGGATGCATGAATCAAGTGAGCGTGCAAAAAATTCAAAAATATATTAACTACAACAGCTTAGTCAATCGGCTTTAAACGACTTAATGAATTGAATTATAGTTTTCTCGGGACAGGATACAATGCTTTTCAGACTTCATTCATTCTACTTCACTATACTTGATTTGATGAAAACAGTAGAGGTTACATTCACATAAAAAAAACAGCTACAATTAGTAGGAGAGTGTAGTACTCGAGAACTTTTAGTTCGTTGTCAAAATGCCAAAACCAAATGAAAGAAATTGCAAATGTCACTCAGAGAATTACCTTGGCCCAAGAAGACCGAACACTTGCAGATGCGTGACACAAGGCGGGGAGAAATTGCACGCAGATGCAGTGCAAAATTACTCAAACAGCTCCAAACACATGAAAGCGATGTATATTTAGAAATTAGAATACATCACATTTTGGACGACTAAGGGAAAGGGAACACTTCACAGTTTTTCCAGGCGCCGCGCCAGCACCAGAGCATGAGCGCGAAAAGGAATTAATTATCGTAACCTAGCCTGAAAAGCAGGTTTGGTTGCAACCGTGAAACACACAGCAATTCTATAATTTTCAGGAAACTAAGTTTCAAAATCGTTAGGCTGAAATGGTTACAGCTGCTAGTATGGGAGGCCGCAGCCGTGGCGGACAACGTTATTTAGCGCCAGAGGAACCTACAGATTTCTCTTCACCGTATAAAGAAATATGTCAATTACTATGATACTTGAAACATTAATATACAGCAATTTTTCAACTTTAACTAGGCTCATCTTAATACCCCTCGTGTGCCTGGGCCTTTTAATACTGCTCTCTATATTCATTTGTTGCAGGATGCATTTAAAGCCAAAACCCGAAACCACTCAGAAAGGTAATTCAAATAAAATATTAATATGATAATTCTTGCTTAATTGCACCATTACGATTGGGTGAAAGCAGGTTCTCAAATTTTACATCCGTGAACAAGGCGACCATCATCACAAATGAAACCATCCGCCACAGCACATCAAGCTGAGTTGAGGAACATTTTTGCAATGTTTAACTCTAATTTTTACCGTATATGTATAAGTTGTTTCTACTGCTCTCAAATTATCGTTTAACTACTTTGCTTTGTAAGAATTTTCAATTCCACAAAATAGCGTCCTCACATCCTACACCAGTTAACAACATTATTATTATATATATATAGGTATATGTAGGCCTGCAGCACAGAGTTTACTCCGTTTTCCACAGACTTATTAATTGACGTGGCCTAATGGCCGAATCAAGTTTACATTATTATTATTATTATTATTATTATTGGTACGTTCTCAAAAAAAACGATGTAAGCGTGCAAAAGACAACCAAAAACTGTATTTGGTAAACTCGACACACAGTCAATGGCAAGCATTGTGTGCTACTATTACTAAAGTAATTTTACTAATAAGTTTTGGTAGCATGCGCAGCAGATGTTTATTGAGAAACTATCTATAACAATAGAACTGATAAAATTCATCACAAATATATCACAAATGTACAGTACAATCAAATCTACTTTTGATAAAATTCAAACACTTGCATCTTTAACAGTCAGAAGACAACAAAAATTAGAGTCCCGTTACCCGAGGTCCACTGACAATTACCCAACCAAATTCTGTTAATCATTTACCTAAAATATATACCATATGTGTTTCGCAGATAGCACTGTATCAGTTTCAGCCTGCTCAGATCCATCCTGCGCCTGCGCTGCGGTGCCAAGAGATCAGCTCAAGAAGTACAAACCATCGTTACAAGCACAAATAAAGTCTTACAAACTATAAAACTCTTATAGTTTTTAGTCTGATCGAAAATATTTCTCATGTTGTTCACGCAAAATATTTCGGAGAACGGGACCTCGGTACGGGACACTAAGTGTAAAGAATTCACGAGGTGAATCACATTTGATCAATTCTACCATTTCTTTTGCACCTGAATCGAATGAATTTAATTGGTGTTGCGACCCGGAGATAACTTTATAGTAGTTACAATCTGGCTCCTCGGAACTAATAGAATAATAGGGCGGGCTCAGAATATCAATAAAAGCAGCATAGTCTTGTTCTGACTTCCCAGTCAAGTATTCTATTTCATGAATATTACCAACCGAGGGTGTCAGTAGCACCGGAGCAGAATCGCTGGAAAGAATGACAGGGGTTTCTGCAGTTGCATTGATTACGTCGATTTTGTCAGATGGAATTTCGGTGTAACTTCGAATTAGAATTTCGCCATGGATGACCTTCAGTGCTCCCATCATTCCAGGATGATCATGGAGCGGGATTCGACCGCCGGGTCGCAGAACAAATATTGACAAAGTGAAAAACTTGTTTTCGCAAATGTCAATGTGTGCGGCTGGAGCTCGGATTGGTTTTCTGAGCAATCCAACACTTTCGTGCAATTTGAGATTGCTCGCTGTACAACTGGACAAAGCATCGACCACGGACTGGATTTGAGGTGTCACAATGCCGTCTTGAATTAATTTGCTGCATGATTGTTTGCTTGAGAACACTGTGTACGCTTGGCGGATCAATTTTTCGATTGGTTGCATGTTTCCCGTTTAGTATTCCTGTCAACAAAACACGACTAAAGTAGTTCAAGAAATGGAGTTCACAGTATGGATCAATTATAAGAAATGCCCATTGCTGAATTAATTTGAATCAGAGCAATAAAACACGACTTTTAAGTGCTATTGAATTTTATCACAGCTCCAAATACGGGCGACTGCTGGCTATATGGCATTACAAATACTAAACTAAATATTAAGTGACTACTACCATACAACTGGACAAAGCATCGACCACGGACTGGATTTGAGGTGTCACAATGCCGTCTTGAATTAATTTGCTGCATGATTGTTTGCTTGAGAACACTGTGTAGGCTTGGCGGATCAATTTTTCGATTGGTTGCATGTTTCCCGTTTAGTATTCCTGTCAACAAAACACGACTAAAGTAAGTTAAATGAAATGGAGTTCAAGGTATGGATCAATTATAAGAAATGCCCATTGCTGAATTAATTTGAATCAGAGCAATAAAACACGACTTTTAAGTGCTATTGAATTTTATCACAGCTCCAAATACGGGCGACTGCTGCCTATATGGCATTACAAATACTAAACTAAATATTAAGTGACTACTACCCTTTGTAAAAATTGACCTGAAACTGAGAAATTACCTATCAACTTTGAACTTTATTCGTTTAAACCAGTACAACTCAGAAGTTTAATCATACACGGAATTATTTGCCATTTTTTAGGTCAAAATTTGCACAAATTAGGTATACTGATAACTTGTTTAACTCACATGCAAAATGTAGTGTTTTAATTCAAATTCCTTGTCGTTTCATCCAGGAAATTCAAAATTCTTGTCATCCTCTTCTTTGCTTATACATGTAAGCAGTANAGCAGTAGTGGTGCACCCATTCAGCTAATATATAGTATTTTGCAGATGTGTGTATACATCTGTACACGTCCAATCCAAGTTAGCAATTATAACCAGTTGCCAAAGAAATTAGTCGATCCACCGCCACCACCACCGCTCCGTGCCGAGCACCACTGCTAAATAAGACAGCAAAAAATACAAATCTTGAAGTATTGAGAAATTGATTTTAAATTCACCCCTTTTCACGCGAAGAGTGCAGCTGTGGATTCTAAAGGGGGCGCCCGGCCAAACCCAAACAAAAGTGAGCCAGTGCCTGTCTTTTAGAATTAGAAATGTAAACTAAAAGCGCAATGAGCATTTGGCATTGTAGAATTTTGCGAAAGAACGACGTCATGCCGCACTGGCATTGCGATCGCCTTTTCTGTCTGTCAGTCACAATAGTAACGCTCATTAAGACATTACAGACTCAATGAATTTAGAATTTACAAGCCCGCTTCCGTGATTTCCATTGAAACTGCCTTGAGAAGCAGTTGCTGCTAAAGTGTACCACAGCGCACAGGAAACCAAACCATATTTCAAAAGATAAAACACAACACCAATTCATTTATATTGTGCACTCTTAAAAGTTGCTTTTGCTTTTAAGCATGAACTGCTCTGTTTCTTATTAGTCTTTCAAGACTTTCTTTGGTCTTCGATTGATGATACTAAATAATAGATTTGTAAAACTAAAATAAGCTCCATTTACTCCGATTTCAACAGTTTATTAATAATAAATATCTAAAGTTATAAGTTCTATAAATTACAAAGTTGAGTAATACCCCCTATGTGTGTAACAACAGTAACAAGATGATAACAACGACACACTTGCATTGGCTTCGAACTGTACAATAATAAATAACACCTACAAATACTTTTGAACTTTAAGTGACAATCTCAAAATCTACACTTCGGATCAGGTTCAGGGTAATTTCTAAGCACCCTGTTTATAGTCTTGAGAAGTGGGTGTGTCTCGCACCCACAAACCCCTCTAAAATCATCCAAATCTAAAGCCCAAATCATTCCACCACCCAATCCCATGCTTTTGACATATTCTGACTTCCTTCGAATTTGATCAATGTCGTCGAATGATACCCACTGATCTCCCTTATAAGCGTAAGGCCCCATTGTTCCCAATTTATCCTGTACCATTGTCCAACCGTTCCGCTGAACATAGTGACAAATCTAATAGATCAAAAGCATTGACAATTAGAACCTTGTTTAGATTTTCAAGATAAAATATATAGTGTAGATATGGATTTGAATTAGTACCTCATAGTAAGCCAGGAATCCCTTACTCCTTGTAAATTCTCCAGCTTCAGCACCACCGGAACTCTTAGAATTAAGTCCAGTATTGGACGCATTGACTATAGTAAAGGATTGACCATACATTGGCATTCCCATTATAAGTTTCTTTCTATCAGCCCCCTTCTCAATCCAGTAGTTAATTGTGAAATTGGCATTGAAATATGGATTGTCGTCCTCAGGGTGGGCATACATTGGGGCATTGTGGCCTGTCTTTCCATCGAATTGCCCATGATAATCGTATGTCATAACAGACAAGAAGTCCAAATAGCGACTCACAGTTGGCACATCATATCCTTTGTTACATAACACAAGTTGCAAAATCATCAGGCTTACAGAAAATGGTTACGATAAGATTTCAGCTTACCTTGGTCGATTACTTTATTGTTTGGTGAAACAGCTGAGGTTAACAGCAGTCCTCGTGGTTCAAATGCTTGTTTGAGTTCTTTCACGAAAGTGGCAAAAGAAGGCTTGTCAGATTCAGGTCCTTTATCACAATCCACTTGCCAACATTTTGGATACTCCCAATCCAAATCTAATCCATCAAAATCCCACTCCTCGATAAATGTAATCGCATGATCTATGAATTTGTTTCTGGCAGCTGCATCATTCACTAGGCGTGAATATTTGTCTCCCAGGGAATCATTCCAACCTCCCAGGGCCAGAAGAACAACAACACCCCTTGCTCGGAGTTGAGTGACTTGCTTGTAGAACTGATTATCAATATCCGCCCAAGAATCATGTGGCCGAATGACTAAGGTTGAAGGATCCAGCACAGCAAATCCATAGATAATGTGAGTGCACAAATTAAAATTAATGTCCTCGGGTTTATATTTTCCAGTTCCTTGTCTAAAATAAAACATAAATCCTTTTAGTTTATCAAATCCAGAGTTAAAATTAATTTTTTACTACTCCATTTAGTGTACCTGTACCACGCCCAATTAGTAAAGTAGCAAACAACTTTGTAGTCGGATGGCGGCATATTGACAACTAAATGTGTATTCGGAGGGAGTGGTTTGGGCGTCGGACACCAGTTCAGGCGACACCATTCGGGATCCTTCGTTGGGGTTGGTGTTGTTGTTCGCCTCGGTGGGCGATATGAAGTTGGAAATGATATCTCCGGTGGAGCATAGTTGGACGTTGTACTTGGAGGGGGAGCTGGCCAACTTGTGACGGCGGTCGTCTGCTGCTGTGGTTGTTGGACAGGTGGCTTATAGGTTGTTGTAGAGGTCGTTCGTATTACTGGTTTTGTAGTTGAAAGGTACAAAGAGGTAGTCTGCCCACAATCTGAATTTCCTGGCCAGTCACAACGATCCTGCAAGAGTCGCGAATTTTTTGAAAACTAATCTCAAACACGTTTACCAGAACTGAAATTACCTTATTCCACACAGTTCCAGGGGAACATTGCTGTTCAATATAGCGTCCAAACAGACACTGATAATACCGAGAGCAATCTTTCTCATGAGGTCGGAAAGGTTCACTGCAGTGTTCGACTTCTTCTTCCCTAAATGGGGGTTTGACAGTCGTCCTAATTGTAGTTGTGGTGGCAATGACTGCAGGAGTTTCTATCTTTGTCGGTGCTGGCTGTTGTACTTTTGATTTGTCTTGAAAAGTAGCAGACTCCTCAACTATTCCTCTGTGGCCTCCAAGCACTGCCTTAATTGTAGTTAATAGAGGATAATTTCCCATTCCACAACTATTTCTGAAGTCATCCAAATCAAGTGCCCAAATCATTCCACCTCCCAAACCCAATTTCCTGATTAATTCCGATTTCCGTCGAATCATATCCTGAAATGAAAGAGTTTGTTAGGTAGATTAGAAACAGATAGGGTGAGCTAAATCTCATTGTTGTTTACACAGGGAATTTGTAAAGCGGATTATAGAAAGTTCAAGAATTCAGATTCAATTAAAGAAATTTCATTTACCACATCATCGTAAGAAACCCATTGATTTCCTTTGTAAGCGTATGGCCCCATGGCTCCTGTGTCATCCTTAACAACAGTCCATCCGTTCTTTTGTATATTATGGCAAATTTCATAAGTGGAAAGGAATCCTGCTGCCCTCGTGTACTCTCCAGCCGTACCGCCACCAATGGAAGGAGCATTTAGTCCATTTACGGTGGGATCAGCCAAAGTGAAGGATTGACCATACAGTGGCATTCCCATCACAATTTTCTTCCTATCGGCTCCCTGGTTAATCCAATAATTGATAGAATAATTAGCATTAAAGTAATAAACGTCATCCTCTTCATGGAAGTAAAGTGGAGCGACATGGCCGGTTTTTTTGTCCCATTGACCATGGTAATCATATGCCATCACAGCAATCCAATCCATGTATCTCGCAATCGTTGGAACATCATACCCTGCAAAAAAAAATTACACACTCGTGCATTACATGTCCAACCACTCTGACTCTGTAAGACAAAAAGTTTTTAAAGCTCACCGGCATCAATGACAGTTTTACTTGGGGAAACAGCTGCACTAAGCAAAAAGTTGTGAGGTCGGAAAGCGTCACTCAATTCGCGAACAAAGGCGGCAAAATTTGGCTTGTCAGATTCCGGGCCTTTATTACATTCCACTTGCCAGCATTTTGGATACTCCCAATCCAAATCTAATCCATCAAAGTTGTGGGCTTTCATGAATTCAATTACATGTAAGATGAATCTTCGTCTGGCCGCAGCATTATTTACAAGTCGGGAATATTTATCGCCCAAAGAATCATTCCATCCCCCAATCGCAATGGTGACTTTCTTTCCTTTGCGTTTTAATGCGGTGACCTGCTCATAAAACTTGTTGTCAATGTCAGCCCCGCTGTCGTGGGGTTTTATTGTGAGCTGTTCCGAATCCAGGACCGCGAAACCGTAGACAATGTGTGTGCACAAATCAGCATTTATATCCTCGGGTTTGTATCTGCCCATGCCAGGTCGATACCAGGCCCAATTTGTGAAGTAGCAGACGATTTTGTAGTCACCTACAAATTATTATTATTCATAAAGCTTTACAAAACTGTATTAACATTTAAAAGTTAGTTTGCACTTGTAACATGTTACATGTCACACCTGAATTAACTCCAGTCGATGGAGGTGCAGGCGGTCCTGGCGGCGCGGGTGGCGCTGGGGGAGACGGAGCAACTGTTGCTATTGGAGGTGCTGGAGGTGCTGGTGGGGGAGTTGGACCAGCTGTGGACTGTATAAATACCGGAATTGGCGGAATCAATGTCGTTGTTCTTTGTGTAGAACTCCCAGGGATGATTTGAATCCAAGAATAGTCATCCGTTGTGCTTGGCGTGCGCGCTGTTGTTGTTGTCGTTGTAGTTGCTGGTTTTTCTGTAACTGGTACTTGATTTGCTTTACAGTTTGCATTCATAGGCCAATCGCAAACACTCAGGTCCGGGTTCCAGTGCAATGACTCTGAACAAATGCAATATATATTTTTCAAGGAATGGCTTCAATCTTAAATCGGCTGATTGATAACAAACCTTGGCATCGGAATTGCATGTACTTCCCATGAACACATTGGTAATAAACGCCACAGTCATCTGGAGACGGTGTAAATGTACCTTCCGTACAAGCCCTATCAAGGTCATTTGAATCTGGACCTTTAGAAAAAAGAAGTATTGAAATGTACACCCAGCGACGCTTAAAATGCTGCAATAAAAGATCTACTTTACCATCATTTCTCAATTGACAGTGAGCTTGACTCGGCCAATCACACAGTTTCTTTTCGTTGTTCCAGTGTAAGCCAGGCCCACACATTTGTAGTTTGGCAACCCCATTGGAACAAAGATAGTATTGGTCACAGCTCATAGCCGAATAGTATTGGCCTTCTAATTTAACATAAAACAAAATCAAATATTAGCGTTTCTGGCTTGTGTGATTTTAAGCGAACCTTCATAACAAGTCCCGGAATGATCTTCAGGAGCAGGCGTTATTTCTGGATATACTACTGCTGGAGGAGGTGGAGCCTCCGTTGTCGTTGTTGAGGGCTCCACATATGGGGGCATTGTGACGATTGTCTCTGGAGAATGTGAACTGCATCCTGCACTATAGGGCCAATCACACCTGAGCGAGTTCGGATTCCAATGCAAATTAGGTTGACACATTTGCAATATTTCACGGCCAGAACTGCATGTGTAGTAAGCACTGCAATCCGTCGGATGAGGACGGCTGGAATATTGGCATTCGGTTGGTCCAGGGGCAGGAGCAGATGTAGGGGGAGCTATTGATGACGTTATATTTGGGGGTGTAGGTCTAATTATCACAGGAGATGGAGCTAAATAAAATAATTCATAGAGTCAGTTTATATGAATATAAACTAGAAATTTGGATCCGCAAAACAAGTAGGAATTCAATTCTTACTGGCAGTGGTGCATCCTTGCTTTCTGGAACTGAATGGTATTCCCAAGAGTTCACTGGCTAGAGTCCGTAGAAGTGGATAGTCTCCGCCACAACAGACATTAGTGAAATCATCCAAATCCAATGTAAAAACAAATGCTCCTCCAAATGACTTTGTCTTCACGTAAAGCGCTTTCCGCTTGACAAATTCTGCATCATCGTAGCCTACCCATTGATTCCCCTTGTGAGCATAAGGACCATGGCTCCCTGTTGAACTTTTTCTCACGTTCCATCCATCCTCTCGGACTAAAATATAAAGGATTAAGTTGTTAAATATGTATTTCACCTAGTCGCAAACCGCGACTCACCTGCTCTACAAATTTCATAGTAGGCGAGCATTCCTTCCTGCCTAGTGAAGTCTCCGGCTTTTCCTGCATAATATTTGCGTTTTGTAGAATTATACTTAGATTATACTGTGCGATATTGGGATTTATCAGTAATTATGTTCGCACCAGGTCCGACTGCTAGGCTCCCTAGAGATGAGTCGAACTGATTTTCCAAAGTGAAGCTCTGTCCGTACATTGGAATGCCAAGAATCAATTTAGAAGCATCTGCTCCTTTTGATACGTAGTACTCCATTGTAAAATCCTGGCAAAACAAGAATAGTTCAGTCTTTGTTGAGATTAAGACTAACTAAATTTAATTACGGAATTGTAAGTTCGTTTCAAATCCTCAGCAGCTGGTCCTGCGTATAATGGCGAAAGATGCCCAGTCCGAGACTCCCAAGATCCATGATAGTCGTAGGTCATGATATTCATGAAGTCTAAGTATTCTGATATTTTTGGGACATCATATGCGTAGTCAATTACTTCCTTGTAACCAGACAGTGATGCAACGACAAGGAGTCTCTCCGGAGCCAAAGCGAGTTTTAATTCCTGAAATTAAATTAAGTTGGAATATCTCGCCGCGTGTCGCCGTAATTAAGTTCGATCATATTTTTGAAAAAATACTCACATAAAGTAAATCGGTGAAGGCCGCCTTATCACTTTTAGGACCTTTCTGGCAATCCGATTGCCAGCAAACAGGGTAATGCCAATCAATGGAAACTCCATCGAATCCATACTTTTGCAGGAAATGGACTGTCTTCCTCGCGAATTTCCTTCGATTGACTTCGGAGTTTGCGAGCGAGCTGTATTTGCCATCAAAGGAATCCGACCAGCCGCCAACGGCTAACAAAACCTTAAGCTTCGGATTTTTTAACTTCAATTTGACGACACGCTCAAAAAATTCTGAAAATGAAATTACCGAATGAAAGCAAGCACTCATATAAATTTATTTCTAGAAAAGCACTTACTGATTCCGTCATCCACTGATGGTTCGGATGGTTTAATGGCGATTTCATTCTTATCATAAGTTGCATAGGCATAAATCACATGGGTACAAAGGTTGGGGTCAACATATTCCGGAACAAATCTCCCTGCATCCTCATCACGGAACCACCCCCAATTTGCAAAATAACACACAACCCTGTAGCTTTGCCCTCCACTTTGATACGGAGTTGTCAAAGATGATCTCTCTTTCCAAGATAATGGTGAGATGGATGCCCGGGCCTCGACAGCTCCACGATTGAATCCTCCCGCGCCCACTCCTCCATTGTTTGTTTCTGTCAGTTCCTCCCACGCGGAGCCATCTCCGAGCTTTCGAATATCCGCCACATGCCGGCTGAGGTCGGTGCTGGGGTCAATATTATTTACATAGGAATGTGCTTTGTTGTGGGCTTCAATTTCATGTTCCATGGACTCAATGTGACCTCTTTGGAATGCGAGGTGGGATTTTGGGCCATCGGACTCAATTTCCTTCCTGGCGGCTCCTCCCACATTACTAAAATCAAAATTGTAATTTGAGAAATCCCGCGCCGGTAATTGGTGATTCACATTTTCTTGGATTGTGTCTGAGTCGGATCCACCATCATTTTGAATCGGACCACTGTCTCCCGAGTCATGAGCCTCCACAATTTCGGAATCATCCCCCGGTGCAAAATTGACCTTCTCGGGATCAACACTCGCAACTTCATGGCCATGAGATACGGGATTAAGATTATTTTGCTGATTTTGAACAACATGTTCAGGCTGATGAACGAGCTGGTGTTGATGCGGCTGCAGCAGTTGTTGTTGTTGTTGTTGTTGTTGTTGTTGTTGTTGTTGTTGCAAGTGATGGTGGTGTAAAATTTGCTGATAATAACTGTTAATGGAATTTTGATGATGTGGGGACTGAAGCTGGTAATAACTTTGTGGTTGCTGCCGCTGTTGATGGCCGTAGTGGTGAAGATAATTCCAAGCTGATGGTAATTGCCATGCGTAGTTATACGGCTGCTGCTGGACATGCGCATACGAGTAGTGACTATTACTATTGAGCGGGAGGACTTGTAATTGCATTGGATAATGGGACGCAGCAGCAGCGGAGGATCTTTGACTCAAATCGTGTGCCGTATTTAACCAAAATGAATAATAAGGTGTAATTTGGGCATTGTGATTGGAGGATGGATGGGCCAGGGTCTGCTGATCGGAAGTTGTGGGATGAAGGCCTGAGAAGAGTAACGGTGAGTACAGGAGTTGCCGAGGGCTCCGGCCCGGCGTCGTAATGACAAGTGTGGATAACAAGAAAACCAGAGCTGCTACTTCCTTCATCTGGAATTTTTATAGACAAAATAACTTCATGTAAATTTACATTGTTGGGATGCACGGGGATGTGGTAGCGGTTACGTGCTCAGCAGGACGCGCACAATATTAATGAAAATGAATGAAGGAAACGGAAGATTTATTCTCAGATATGGTGGTCGGTTGCAGTTACACAAGCGTTATTGTTGTTCAGTACACACGAGTTATTGTTATCCCGGTTCCTTCCTTCTGTTCCAAAGACTTCCTGCAATTTCCTCTCGGTTGCAGAAAAAAACAGGTGGTCGGTTGCAGTTACACAAGCGTTATTGTTGTTCAGTACACACGAGTTATTGTTATCCCGGTTCCTTCCTTCTGTTCCAAAGACTTCCTGCAATTTCCTCTCGGTTGCAGAAAACAACAGAGGAAGATACAAATCACAAAAAATGCCCGGAGGAGGAAGTTTGCAGTGAATGTGTGTGCATTTTGCAATTTTTTCCCTGTACCGTCTGACAGTGGGATAAAAATGAGACAGACTAATTTCAACAATTGACTAACCGTGAACGGGCATGATATTGCATGCATGTGTTCGCACATTGTTGAGAAATGCAGTTTGCGAATCTATTCAATTTTCAATTTAATATCCTCGTTGCTACCAAATGCCCAGACCCGCGATGTTATTTAATGACTATTAATTTCACTTCCTCGACCGAAGCACGTTTCGCCGAACTGCCTCCCTCCCCAATGGAATAAATCAACAACAAATCAATAGGGCGCGAACGGAAGACAAAGGAAATGGAAAAGACGCATCAGAGCGTCAGTTCAACCCAACAATCGGACGTTTAAAAAGATTGTCCCCTCATCCGCCTGTGGTAGGGTGGACTTAAGTCCATCAACCCTGGGTTTGACATGTGTGCAGAAAATGTGCAAGTCAACGGCCAAAATGTCATGCATGCAGATCTAATTAAAATCAAACCTTTTGTCTCAAAGCGACGATGACGACGGAGATGATGGTCGGAAGGAGGGTGGGTATTTGAGATGTGACAATGATCAAAAAACGATTTCCATTCAATCCTCCATTTGAATCTTTAGTCAAACAACAGCCACACATTAATCTTTTTTGAGTGCATAGCCGGATTGGGATATGAGAGGCGGGTGGCTCTGGCTGCAGTGCAGTTGCAGGGATTGTCATTGTCATATGCTGATTGCTGATCTGAGTCAGTCAATGTCAATGTCACGCTGATGCCTCGTTTAACTAGTGATACTTGATATGCAAAATCAAAAAGAAAAATCATCCAAGAAAGCAAAATCATTTATAAGGGAATGCATAATCAGAAAATCAGGAAAATCAACAGTCACACCAGGAGGGGGTTTGGTAAAACGATCGTAAATTCTATTATTCGTGTCCAAAATCTGGTAAAAGTCCAAGTTCAAATTATGGACATTTCAGTAACAAGCTGATTTCCATCGAATCCCTTCTGATGTAGTATGCAATTTCGTTCATTGACCCTTTGAGATTTGCAGTAGTGTTCTGCTTAATATTTTAGCCTTGATCTGCCACTAAACTATACCACTTTTTTAAGTCTACATCAATATATATGTATATAATATGTATTTATACGAAGCGACGACGGCGAACGGGCGACGGCACCAGCAGCCGCAAGCAAATCATTGGACCAATGCGCAAATTTAAATGATGGATATCCTCCTCTCCATGTCGTGAAATGGAGCTGGTTGACCACAAACGTACTTTTTACAAAAAAAAATTGGCATTGGCATAGGGGTTGGCTCGCGAAGATAGATTTGCTTGTCTTGCTAAACTTTTGAATTCTTTGGAATGGATGATCACCGGCAATTAAGATGGGATTAAATGATAAGGTAGAACACTGACCATGGAATTAACTTTGATCTGGATTTTAAGTAAACATTATTGGATTCAAGAGGGCGTGAAAAGGGTACGCAAAAAAACCGAATCAAGGAGAAACCGGTTGGGCAAGGATCGGATTTGGTTGTGCGGACTACGTGTTCCTTATTGTGAACATTGGAGAATATAAAGCCTTCCAGTCCAATTCCAATTGGATGAGCTCATTTAATTCAATCCGTTCAAATCCTTTTTCAACAATAGGTTTTGGTAGAATGGATGAATGGAGAAGTTGAATTTGCTAAGGGTGGATGTTTGACCATGTGAACGGTTTGAATGGAGGATTAAGTGAATACTGCAGGCACACGGGGGAACACGAACTTTAATCGTTTTAGGGTTCAATTGCAAAATGCAAATCTGTGCAACAGGTGCAGGTGGATTGTCTGACAGGTACGAAAATAAGAGTAGAACAGAGAAGCAAGCGTAAAAATCAAGTTTTGATTTATGGCTTATAAACAAAAGTGGATGGACGCTGGGTTCTTTTTAAAACACATTAGCAAAAAAAAACTGTTCTGCTGTCATATAAGCCCAATATGAATTTCAAGGCAAATAATCATAATACCCCTTTCGTTTGTTAAAATCTTAAACAAAGAAACAAAGAAAATTAACAATACTATTGTTAACAAGTAAAATTTCAGAGCGCCCACCAGTGAAAAACAACTTTTCTTAGCTTTGTGGCTTTTAAATTTAAAATCCCACTGTCTTAATCAATTAGAATTTCTAAAAGCATAAAATTTGGCAAGTTTTAATGACAAGCGCTAAAATTGAAATGAGTTCCCAGAAATCTAGTACGCCTACTTTCGTCTGCCAGCAGTCGGCAGATTAATTTACAAAGAACAAAGTGGTTGAAAGATGGATCCTACGATTAAATTCCATTTAATCCCATCATGTACACTACACTACCCATCAAAAGCCCAGCAAAAAACTGATTAGGCCGTGCAAACAAGACTGATTAATTAGCATTATTCTCGGGCAGACGGGTCTGTGCAGCATGTGTATGGATAAACGAGAAATCGGTTGGACCTTGTTAATTACATCCAGACTGCTTGGATTTAATTTTACAATGCGTGCACGTGTGACAGGAGTCAGTCAGGGGAAATTTTTACAACCGTTATGTAATTCCTTCCCCCTCCGGCCCAACACGTTTTCAAACTCACGTTTTCAAAGAAAATGTAGATTGTGTCTGTCGTGTAATTTTACAAACCACGCTGGGTATTTAGAGCAAACTCCTTAATGATATAACTTCATTTCGCACGAACAAACTGTTGGCTCCTTCGCAGTCGCAACGGCGCGCCACAAGCAAAGCCTTGTCACTGTACACATTTTTAAGATCAAGTTCATTATTACTACGTACATTTACGTGCTACCTGCTCAGGCATTTCATGTACAAATTTGTAAAGAGCCATTAAATCACCGCGACTCCACCGGAATTCCATTCCCCGTAATTCCTGACTAATTCTCCAGCCCGTTTTTCACTTTTTTGCAAGGAAACAACACAACGAGTTCGTCTCCGTCAAGCGCTTGGCCATTCGCATCTCTCCGCATGTTTACAAAGGGCGACCAGGGCCAGGCAGGATTGCAAGAGCTAAGAAAAACATGACAGGTAGAATGCCTTGTCATTTCAAATGACAACAACACAACAATGCTCTGTAGTCCAGCTGCACACACAACCATAACAGGTCCGAATGCCCAAATTTGCGTTTTTTAAATCCTGGCAAGTCAAGTCAGGTAGTCTAGTCCAGCAACCCAACCCCACAGCCTCAAAGTGCGTGGAAATTACCATAATGTTAATATAAGGGATTATTGCACGTGGCCGAATTCTAAACACTCACAGTCGCACGAGTTGAAATTATTAATTTGTCTTCTCACTCTTTTGCAGTGGCTTACCGTTTCTTACGCACTTTGCATCTTCGGAAAGAAACTTGCCTGGATTCCTAATCTGTCCTGATGCGTTTAGCTCTAGGGAAATGCAATGCACTCCAACGACAAAATGGTACGCAATGGCATTAGACAATTTGAATTGTTGACTTTTTTATTCTGAGTTTAGCGACCGCTTTTTATTATTTCACACACTACACGTGCAAGTAGTTAGCACGTTAAGCGTGGTTGTAGTAACTACTACTCCACCTCGTAAATGCATTGAGAGTAGTAGAAGCATAATTAGTAGCAATTAAGAGACCAATTATTTAGATCCTTTGACAGAGACCCCACCAAATTGAACCTGAATTAAGGTGAGCATTTAATTAAATTTACCTTAAATGCTGAAGAGCGGAGGAGGTGGACGAGGAAGTTGTGTTGTGAGGATTGTCGGACTTTTCTAAGCTTCATCTAAAGTGTCAGTCTTCTTTCAGTTCATTTCATTTCGGACTGGAGGGAACCCTTCAAAAAAAATATGATTTCTTATTGGAAGTCCCTTTGTTATGTTAACTACAAGAGGTTGGAGCACAAAGTCTCATTAAATTACACAATGCTCCGTGTCAAAGGGTCGCAGCCTCCTCAGAAGAGGCATGCACGGCAGCACGCAAAGGAATCATTATGTCATGTTCAATTAAAGAACGATACCTTCACCGGATTGTTAAAAAAAAACTCGTTAAAAATTCAAGGCGTGCATCCTAATGTAATCCTGTATTTTTTTTGCTAATGAGAAATAGATGCTTTTCCGTACCTTGATACTGTTACTTGTCTTTATCTTCGTCCCAGCGCAGCGGGTGACTGGCAATCGGAATCCAGAGCAATCCAATGCTCCCACAGAGCTCGCTCATAAATATTTAACTGAACCCAACAATTTCTACCTCCCGTTTCTTGTACCACGAGGACGAACTTTAGCAATTAAAATTAAATTGATGAGGGCGGATCAGTGTGCAGTGTAATACGTAATAGTTAACGATTTGAAGGAAATGCAATTGCATCCGGCACGGAGCGGGACGACGGAAGCCCAAGCACGTTCAGGAATTACTGCGTGAACTTTAATTTGCACTTGCCTCAATTGTTGTAAATGCTGTTAAAGTATAATTTGTAGCGTGACTCGTTTTGCAGTTAAAGCAAATGGATGAATGTTTCTTTTCTACACAAGAGATTATTCGGATAGTATTTTCAGTACTTAGGTCTAGACGCCTTGGCAGTCAAGTCTTGCGGTTACTTCAAGATCAGCCGGTTGAGAAAACGGTTTGCGGACTGATGCTCAACCCGTCAAGTCGTTGGACTTTTATTGAAGATGGAAAAACATCATCTCATCACCGCACCGCACGGACCGACTTCACATCCTCACCCGCATCTTCCTCCTTTCGATATTCCTGAACCCTTTCCCACTTGAAGATGAGGATTATGCTTTTCAAAAATGAAGGCATTCATAATCAGCAGCCCTTGCCCTCTTCTGCACTGCATTATTTTACCAGTATGTCCCCGTCCAGGCAGGAGGGAGTCAAGGAGGGCACACACAACAATCAAATCAAACCGACAACTAAGGTAGGGCACGACACACACACAACTTGAGTCGTTGCCGGTCCCAGAGCCCCCTGATTGAGTAATACGTCTCATTTGTGTATTGCGAAGCAGATTCGCTGTAATCTTGATTTATAAAGGAGCCATACATTAAGACTGCTGCGCATTATTTCCAATTGGAACAACATCGGAAGAATGGAATTTAGAAAATTTGCTCAGCTAATAAAACCATAGTTTCCAAGTTATGATTTTGGGGAGGGTTCTTTTCACATGGTACACTTGCAAATATTTTTTGCAAATTCACCCAACCAAATCAGCGGTTACTCAAATCTTCAAGTCTAAGGCCTCAAGGGATGAAGGGAGACTGCGAAGCGTGAAAATTAAAGTATAAGTGAGAATCTGCATAACAAACCAGTTGAAATCTGTGAAATTTTTGCAGGATATGACATTAATTAGTTCCTTTCACACCCCCTACCCTCTTTGAACTTTTGAGGATGAGGTTGTAGTGTAAAAATGCGAGTCCAACCAGGCGGGAGTCCAAGCATGCACGGCGCAGAACCACACCCATGATCTTCATCTCGATCAACTTCAGCTTGAAATTTGATGACTGGTTCAACTCCAAACCCCTTCCGAAGGAGACTCACCGTCAGCCAATTTCATTGTAGGGACTTGGGTTTTATTTTGCGAACAGGTTCAAACAATGGGCTTGTACGGGTGTTTAAAAGTAAAATGAAGTGGATCCGACCGGGGCTAAAACCTTGGCATTGGTCATCCCTTCCCTTGATTTGTATTCGACTCGGGGTTCCTTGCCCTGAACTAAGGATAATCTGCGACCACTATCAAATGTTTTCCATTAAGTCCGATGGAGGAAACGCAGTCAAGATTTCAATTGCCATGTTAATGCTTTGCTTGCACTACAAGAGGTTTTGCTTAATCATATTGTTGTTTAGTGACTTTTCAACGAATTGTTGAGTGCGCCTTCGGTTTCTCTGATTGCGCCTGCGCCTAGCCAGCCGCAGAATCTTGCGTTACTTTTACAATTTTCTGTCTGCAGAATGCAACAAAATCCCAGGATTTGTTTTCCGCGTTCTTCCGAACGCGAATGCGCGTCGAGTATGCAAATTTCTAAGTTCGGATTATTTTATTATAAGGTGGTGTGGTTGAGGGATGTGAATGGCCAGCTCCTTGCAGTTTTATATAATTATGCAATGCAGTAACCAAAATGCAATGGATGGATGGTTTTTTTCTTTAGGAATCTTGACAACAAATTTATGATGAGTTGTGTACAGGTTTGAATTTAAGTGCACGGGTCCCGTGCCAGTGAACCTGTTAATGATACCTTCCTTTTACTTGTTAAATTTGCACTGTACATCTTCATATCATGGCTTCATTCACAAGACGCGGAATACAGTGAAATGGTAATTCAAACTATTCGTTAATTTGCAAGTTCAAATTTACGCTTTTCAATCTTAATACAAACTGTAAAAGCACACAAGGCCGAATAACAACAATATAATTTTAATATGTATGTAATGCGTTGTATAAATATTAAAAAATGCGTCTAATGTAGTGTACTGTGTATTATTGACTGCTAAATTGCACGTGGTGTGCCTGTATAGAGCGGTAAAATACTAAAACAATTAATCGAAACTGCATGAAACATGGCAAGGCATAAAGCAACTCCGCATGAGGAATGGCTTAATATTTTTTCAAATCTGTTTGGCGAGCTTGTTTAGCTTGACAAATCTAACCAAGCCACTTAACTTTTATTTGATCTTAGGTTTAAATTCTCCAATCAACAATGCTTATCGACATAGGATTTTCTACAGACTTAATTCAATTACAAATCACCTAATTTTACGCTACATATTAAAATTATAATATAATTGTAATTTGCAAACTTAGGTAACTTTCTTATAATTTGAGCACAAGACAAAATAAGGTGAGACGAGGTATCGAGGTATGGTATACCTGTGCATGTGCCGGTCGGGTTAAACTACTCCTGGGGAACTTGCGAAGGGTTGGCTTTGCTCATTGCATTGCATTGGAATATACACCAAATTCAAACTGCAATCAGACATGTTCCTCTAACACATTCTGTCCGATCAAGTTTGGCTGATTAAACTTTTGAAATCCTTGCATAGCAGTTGAAATTCACATTCAACAGTATTAAACAAGTGGGACAGAAATAAGTGCATTCAAAATGTCAGATCAAGGAATCCAAGCTGTTGTGCTAGCTGCAGGTCGTGGGTCAAGAATGAGTGAGCTGGTCAATCCGTCCCTCATCAAATGCCTTCTCCCCATATGTGGAAATCCGCTAATCTTCTATCCTCTCAAATTCCTCGCCATAAATAAATTTAAAGACATTTTGATTATTGTTCAGGATCGAGAAAAGGAGGAGGTGAAACGGGTCGTCGAGAAAATTGGGGACAAATTTAACTTTAACTTAGACTTCTTCCCTGTCCCTGAAGACTCTGAAGAATTTGGAACTTGTCACTCGTTACAATTAGCTCATGCTGCAAAGAAAATCACACGGGACAGCCTTATAATTTCTTCAGATACAATCACGGATGTTTCGCTCCTTCGATTCTTGAATTTTTACAGAGGATTTGATTCTGACTGCACAGCCTTATTTCTAGACAATTTACCGGCTGCCGCTGGAAAGACACCTGGGCCTAAATCCAAATTGCAATCTGAGCGCGATATTGTCGGGATTGAAGAAGAATCCTCAAAACTTGTATTCTTGGCACCAGAAGCGGATATGGATGAAGACATTGCCCTCCCACTAACAACTGTAAGGAAGTGTCCACATTTTAAGCTCGTGACTTGGCTGAAGGACAGTCATATTTATCTGATTCGAAAGCGTGTCCTGGATGCTCATCTTCAGAGTACAAGTGCTACGAGTGTGAAAGGTGAATTTATTCCATTTCTGATCAATTCTCAATTTAATGACGACGAATCAAATCCCGTATCAGTGTTTGCTGTGAGTGAGCCGGAAAAGCATTGTATTCGTGTGAACACTGTTCTAAATTATGCCACGGCCTGCAAATCGGGGAATTGGTTGTTTCGGAACTTTGAAATTGATATTGGTCCTGGAGCTGCGAAAGCATCCGGTACGTTCTCAGCAAGTGCTAAGTTGAAGGCAGCAGTGATCGGAGAAGCATGCATCCTGAAAGACAATGTGAAGATCACCAATTCTATTTTAATGGATAATGTGGAAGTGGAGGAAGGAACTGTGCTGGAGAATTGTATTGTTGCATCTGGAGCCAAGATTGGACAGAAGTGTGTATTGAAAGAGTGCCTAGTGGGTCCAAAACATCATGTCCAGGAGGGAGGTCAATTTACTAATGAATACTTTTCTGTCAGTGATGAATCATTTTTTTGAATCCGAAACTGATACCTATTAATGTTCTATTTAGTTAAATTGTAATAGATGTGAGAATGCTTCCTCTCCTCTATCATGTTTAAGTTAGTTTCAAT